>JZLH01S0615665.1:59668-72974 GCA_001188425.1 Eucidaris tribuloides
CGCTTTGGGTGCTGGGCTAAAAATCCAGGTGTGTTAACCAGGGACTGGATTGTTTCGGACTTATGTGTATAACCTTTCCAAATTGTACGATTTTCTGTAAAATCGCGAATGCTATCAAGACAATACATTTTAGCTCATTTATTTGGTTCATTGTGTATTCATTTTACGATAAAATCTTTTGGCAGGAACTTCAGTGACATTTGTCATTCGAATTAAAAGATATGGATCCGATGTCTTCTCGGCAACAGGTTCGCCAGATAGTACCTGAGTGAAGTCAACCCTGGGCGAACAGGTTCGCACGATAGCACTCAAAGTGTTAAGTAGGAATTATAATCCGCTTGCTTGATAGTCTCAGGTAATAGGGTACAGGTCGTACCAAAAGTCTTTTTTAATACGGAATTTGGCTGTGTGTACATACAGTATACGGTACTCAATGTATTTTATGCACAATGTGGGATGTGTACAAACAGGCTTGCTAATGCATAGCCGTATAAATTCTTGGGCAGGGCGGTGTTATTCATAAATTCTTATAGGGAGAAGGAGCCACAACTAACAGGCATAAGGTAAGAAAAAAAATGAATTGTGAGTATTGTGAGAATTATGATACATGGTGATAAAGACAGCCTAAATAAGTGGTACTGTCTTGAATACCCATGAGCACGAAACGCAAATACTTTAAACTGAACACCGACTATGAACTGCGAACCGCTCGATAGAAACAGCGACTTAGGAAAACTAGGTCACTACGAAAGAGCAGTGAACACGAGCAGTACTCATGTCGATGTGGTAAGCTTCCGAGAACGAGTTCCAGCTGAACTGGAAGCCGAACTAAAACGCCCGGAAAACCATATTAACAGAATGCGCAAAGGCTCTATGAATTAATTAATTTGTGTTTAATTATACGTCTTTGCAAGTTTTATCCCGGGATAAAATTTGTAGAAACAGCTATCGATTCAAACAGTGCATACATTACCACGGCGCGACAAACACACGTCGGGTGGCATGCTTCGGTCACGCATGGTCAGCTCCAGACCTGTTCACGTGCGATCTGATCGGTGGCAAGAAATCATTTTTTTTTCTTAATTCATGCCTGTTAGTTGCTGGCTCCTTCTCCCTTTAAATACCAAGGCCACTTGCACCAAACCCTGGCAACTACAGTGCTATATTTGTAAGGAGATGTCAAGGAAGACAGTCTGCCTTTCACGAAACGATGACATATCCAACTACAATATCCAATGGCGTACCGTGGGTCAACTCAGATCATTGGAGGGTGGCACCCAGTCGCTCACCCGAATTTTTATTTTCAGATATTGGATTAAAGAGTTTCGTACTCCTGAGTTGAATTGTAAAACGATTTCATTAATTCTTTTATAAAATCGCCAGTTTGATGTTTATTTTTGATAGGAATCTGTTTTTACATTATAATTATATTTCATGTGATTAAAAAGAAATTCCACGTGCGGTTTTGGAAAATTTTGAAACTCCAAATATAAAAGTAAAAGTAATTTGAAATAATTTATCCCGTAATGTGCGCACAAACGGAATTATGTAAGTGTTAAAGCCCGTATAGTCAATATGGGGGGGGGGGGGATGTGCGGAAGTCAGGAAAACGGACTTTTGATGCAATGAGGGCTGCAAAACTTTTTATACGGGGTGAGGGGGCTGACTCTCCTAAGGCCTTGGTCACACTAGCAGTTGCGACTACCTTCGATCGAGTTACGACAAGTTATCGCGGGTGATCGCGAGAGTTCGCAGGCAGAACGTGCGACTTATCGTACGACTACCACGGTGATTAATTGTGAACGCAGGTGAACGAGCGATCGAAAATATGTTTTCAAACCGGTTCAAAAACCTGGTTGCGATCAAAGTTAACGCAAAGAGGTGGCCCAGGGGGTGGGGGGGGGGCACTCGACTTACAGTGTTATACCTATGTGCCGCACCAAAGTAGGGGGCTGAGCGAAAAATCGGGGTTCTGCGAACTGGAGCTAAGGTTACAGAAAACCTCAATTCCGGCGCGCCAACGGTGTGCCGTGCTGAAAGGGCAATGCGCGGCCGAGTAAAACATCTGAAGCGAAATTTGGGGGTCTCTGGAACTGAAAAAAAAAAAATTATGTGCCTTCTGAAATTGAGATACACTGGAACGGAAATTTGGGCTGAAAATGGGGGTTTCAACCGCGGCATACAGGTATCACACAATTATATTAAGTGCCCCCCCCCCCGGGGGAGGTGGCAAGCAATCGCTAGTGATCGTGCGTGCATCGCAGTGGCGTACCTATAGAGGGGGGCAGAGGGGGAACGACCCCGGGCGCCACTTTAAAGGGGGCGCAAAAAACGCAAAAGAAAATGAAAGAGAATGAGGAGAGGAAGAAAAAATATATCCTTAAGGATTATGCGCCCCTTCCTTCCCAGTCCTTGAGGTAAAATGCATTAGAAAAATGGTTCCATAGGGTCAAAAATGCGAAAATTTTCTGAAGCTCGGTCGCTTTGCTCCCTCGCATATTTTCTTTTACGATTTTATAATTTCACACCCCAATATCTATGCCTTTGCGAATTGTGTTTCAAGAAACAAGTTTTACAAATTCTAATTATAGTTACCTTGTTTGATCACGGTAAAACTATCAGTTTAATCAATCCCTTCTCAAATACTGCACCGCATATTACGATAAATCCATAGAATAGAATTTTGCCAAGGTTTTAGATATACAAAAGTTCTTGAGTCCTTGGCTGCCTTGATAAATTTTCCGAACATGTTTGCTAACTTCGCGCCTCATTTGAGGAAGAAGTGAATATCGTTTATCAATTTCTTGGATAAAAAACAAGAATATCGCTCGTTTGCGGTGTTCATTGCTAATTTTCCTATGGATCAAATGCATGGAAAATTGCGTTTTTGATGATTACAGTTGCAAAGAAAGTCTACCGCTCGGTCGCTCTGTTCCTTCACGTGTACGTCAATACGTTTAGGTGGAGAGAAGCTGGCAATTTCATTGTTTACTCAAGGCGCCATAATCCCTAGATACGCCACTGGTGCATCGTGCAATTATCGTACGATAATCGTGCCACTAACCGGGGCCACTAATCGCAACTCCAGGTGGGACTTTGTATAGATACGACTAGTGGCAAACTGATCGCGGATAAACGTGCGTTAAAGCAGAATGAAACCCAGACATCTCCCTGTGCTCAGAGAATACACAACAATAAAAGAAATACAACAGTGAAAGTTTGAGCAAATTTGGTTGAACTGTTCAAGAGTTATGAATGTTCAAAGTTTATTCAATCGTTGTTACGGAGGATTCTTAAATTGGCAACTCTACCACTTTTTGAGATGAAAGTGTGGAGAACTCCCCATTGGCTTTCCTCACAAATTTTCACTTATTCTCATTTTTATGAAATATCTGATTGCCTCTTGCTTGTTGTACAAGTATGTCCCAGGAAAAATGATTTGTACATGTTTTCTGGAAGAATTTGATTGCCTTCAGAACTAACATTTCAGAACAACGTAAATTTGTGAAAATTTGTGTACAAAACCAACGGGGAGTTCTCCACACTTTCATCTAAAAAATTGGCAGTGCTGCCAATTTAAGAATCCTTCATACATAAGAATTATGTAAAATTTGAATATTTATAACTCTTGAACGGTTCAGTCAAATTTGTTCAAACTTTCACCATTTTCTTTCTCTTATTTTATCAATTCTCTGAATGCAAGTAGATGTCTGGGTTTGATTCCCCTTTAAATGACAGCTCATCATACGCTACATGAACTTGATTTGCGAATACCTGGAGTGTGATGATTATTTTTTAATAGTATTGGTAGCTGTTGCTGCTGCATTATGCATTGTATTATAATATGGGACATTTGTCCGCAAACATAAATTCTTTAATACTGCTTTAAAGGCATTGTATAACAATGTTTCCAGTTTAAAAAATCTGAGCTGCATGATTCTCCATGCTACCAGTGTCTCTGACATGGTCTAAAAATGAAGCCCTGGAAAAAAAATTGCAGTTTAAAACGATCATTAAGTGCTTTAAAAAAGTAAAAATCATTGAGAGACCATTCCAGCTTTCCCCCATAGACTGCTGTGATACAGAATTTCCTATCGCCTGATAGGAAATTAATGTGCCAATTTTTATCTGCAAATATTTACTAGTGACAGCATAACGTTCCAAACTTTTGTGTTCTAAGGTGTTTATTTGTCCATTCAAACACTGTCAGATATGTCAGAAAGCAAAGTTCCACAACGTGTCTTCCACAGTGTTATATAGCGTCTTTAAAATCGTGCGATTCGTAATGTTACTCATTCTCATTATTTATCTCATACTGAATCTCTATTCCATCATTTAAATACTCTGAAAATAAAAGATATCTACAGCTTACATACAATCATACCTGCATTCATATCCAACCGCCATCTATCATTTTAATCTGAGAATAATCTCAGCTCAAAAATCTATTCGGCATTATGGACCAGATATCTGGAACTCATTACCGCAGTACTTAGAACAACGTTCCTCTCTTAACTCATTCAACGCGTCTTTGACAGAAGATAAATAGATAAATACAAGCCTAATTAATCTTAAAGCCTACATGAGATTCTAATTTGTCAGGGAGAGATCACTCTTCATTCTTGGTATGTTTTTCATACTTTATAATAATTGAAAACTCCCCCACTTTGAAACTGTTTGCACTTCCTTTGGCATATTTTCTTTTTCATAAACTGCTGATAGCAGGCTTATACTATTCACTCCCGTCGCGTCGCGTGCGAAACGCGAGTCTTGGATTTCGGTGCGAATTTTTTTCATAACAGTGTCTTGAATGGGACAAACACGCTGGAAAAATGAAACGAAAAAGAAATTTGCGTTTCGTTTCAAGCCAGCAAGTGCCTTAAATAAAACGAACAAGCGATTTTTTTTTCATTGTTGGATTTTTTTCTTGGAAAGCGATAAAAATAACTTAAACTTGAGCTTGATAGTGACAGCTTGATCATAGAGCTACCTAATAAACCAATATTCGTGTCACGTAGGGGGCTAGGCACTGTTGTTTGTTTAAAAAATTTAACCATTTTTAAAACAAACTCAACATTCATGTAAAATTTGATATTGAAGGTCGAATTTTTATCTGGCCCTTGGCGTGATTTATTATGATTATTGTATATCCTATCAAAGTCGCCCACAGCCATTATTAAGTTTCTCATATGTAACAGACCTCCGTACACCGTTAAACACCTTGTTTAGCGAGTAAAACGCTTTTTTTACATTGGCATCACTTGTAGTCATGTTGTAGAGTCAAATGTCGGGTGTCATATCCACTCAACATCGGCCGACCAATTTCTAAACATGTCAATAATCTAAACATACATTTTCTAAACACATTCTCTGGGTTACTTTCTAGTAGCTTACTAAACACGCTTTTACAATGTAGCCATCATTCAGTTGTAATTTATGGGACACTCATTTACTTTGTTTTGCTGTTGCTTTCATAATGGGCTTAATCATGAACTATGTATTTTTAACTCATTTAGTTAATATTTTTTCCCCTCAAAAGCTGTTTGCTTATACTCACATTACTTCCGACTTTTCTGGTTAATGAATGTGTAATGATATTGCGTCATTGGTATCGTGGCACTTGCCCCATATTTAAACGCCGGTTGCTCATCTTACTTAGTTGGTTATAATTATTGATGAGGTGCTACCATTTAAATATAGATTTTCTCTTCAGGTTCGTGAAGATGCTATATTCTGCTGTTTGGTATCACGTGCGGTTGTTTAAACTAAAAAATATTGATCGTTGTAAGGACCCTGTCCTCATAAATCAGATTGCTAACGAGTTGTTTCAAATGACTCTGCCGAATTGAAAACTACTGTAGGGTATGGGGACAGCGCTAATTGCGGATACATCGCATACTTTATCTCTAATTTTGTTGTTGTACACGATGAGCTTAAAGTTGACATCTCAAATTTGACGACAAATTTATACTATATCCGCGGAAGAAAAAAAACTGAATGAAGTATAAAAAAAAAAAAAGAAAATAACGGTGGAAGTGTTGAAATTCACGGATGTCAGTAGATCGACAGCAGCACAGCGCGCCAGCGGATCACCAAGTGTTTCGGTCAATTTAAGTATACCTCTTCCTGGATGCATGGCTGGTCTTGGTGTTGAAATTCCTACACTGCACCGACATCACATATTATCTTCACCCAGGCGGCGAACGATCCCCCCCCATCCACCACACATGCCACGCACGCATCGTTCGATGTCTCGCCTCTCAGTGACACATGCGAGCATGTCCAGAAATCCCCAAGACAAACCCTCGCACAGGTAAGAGCACCTCACCACTCCCCCCCCATTTTGCTGCAGCGTGACGTATCCTCTTCAACTCAGCATAGCCCGCCGCCAACCTCGGTCCCCTCTCCCTCGATTCATCCTTACCCTAGTTTCCCGATAGAACGAACGAAACCATCTTCACAACCTTTTTCACTGACGGCTTAGCCCTTGCATAGCCACCATTTTTCGGCGTGCAGGTCAGGTCACTACCGGGACGCCAATTTCATGTATGCCTATTTTCAAAACACTACATGTAAATATATTTCAGATGTTTTCAAATAATACATTAAAAGTTCGTTGAAGATAAAAGACATACAACATTTATATATTCAGCAATTACATGTAAGAGTCGGCTTTCGTTTGCTTGTATGGTTAGGCGACGTAAAATTATAGGCAATTTGAAAATATGCGGTGCAGTTGAAAACTTCTACCCTCCTTGTTGGGACAGCTTTTCCGTACTCTTATGGGATTTTCTCATGCCACATTAGTGACATCGATCAACAGACGCTTTGTATTTGAAATCAAAACGCCGGAGGCTGATGCACTTGCTGTGAGAAAAGCCACAGAAGTGGGTGAAAACTTGTCAACAAAAACTATTTAAAGGTAAATGACATGAATGCGGGGAAGTGCCTCAACTGTGGGGTAAATAAACTATTTTATCAATCAAGCTAAACCTATGCAAAGATTCCTACGTGTGAACAATTTGTGTAAGTCCAAAACTTGAACTCAAAATAATGTCCATCAGTAAATGGCCTTGTAACAGACAAATTTGTAGTGTGGCGCTTCTACTGAGATATTAAAATCTATCAATGCCCCTGATACAATAAGGATGACCTGTTCATGGGTTGATTCTCCTTAAGTAAACAAACTCCGATGGAGCAAATACGTCAGCCAAGATATCCACTCTAACGGGTGTACATTTGGTTTATTCTTTCAAACAGTCGTGAAAAACGGCATTTTCTTATTTCTTCGGCCAATCATGTTAAAACCATGATTAAACTCCAACTGATGAAAGTTGTTTGTGACGTATTGAAAAATGCTTCGAAATGCCAGTATTTTTGATCTCACCCCTGCTTCTTTTCCTTTGCTATGCGCTGCCGGCATCGCTTTTTGTAACTAGTTTGAATTATTATTTTCTGTATGTGTCTTGCCATTCAATCTCTGTCTCTGCCGTCTGTCTCTCTGTATCGTGTGGCTCCATTTATTTATTTATTTAATGTTCTCGATATTCAAATCTGCACGCGTTGGCCTGCCCATATATTACGAACCGTCTTTTTTCGCCATCAGTTAGGTGTTTATATTTTGTAAAGATGTGTATGACATGGAAAAAGACTTATGTTCACAATGCACGTGTCCATTTAGTGGTTCTCCTCAAGTTGTTTGTGAAAAGTACACCAAGTTGGTTTGCATTAGCTTTTAAAATATATTACATGCTCATTAGTCAGTCAGTCCTCAATTCATCAGTCAGTCATGCCCATGGAAGTTCATTCATGTGTTAATTCATGTATTTTTCTTTCATTTACTAGTAAGTCGGTCATTTTGTTGAAACCACGAACAGTCCGGCAAAGGTTCTAATCGGGATGATGGCAACGTCCCGATCGGCTTGTCCGTATCGACCAAAATGGGACGATGACCTATTTGTACGCATGAGCAGACGCTAATAATTTTCCCATATGTTCCGTGCGATATTTCACTGGCGATCGCCATATTGTGTACAGGTCAAGATGATTTACCTCTTTTCAGCTGCTTACCGATGAAATCACATAGCGGAATAAACCATTTTCAAATGTATTCAAATTGATGGATGTTTTGTCTTCCGAAGCCTAGGTGACGAGCTATTTCCTTCAGCTGCTTCCTATGAATACATTTTCAATACTGAAAATGAAACGTGCATACATTAGTTGTTGCTATTACGGCAAGCAATTTCGTTGTCAAGAGTAACCTTTGTCAAAAAGGTATGCATGAATTTGCATACATTATGAATTTGTCTATTGGCGTTGATCGGAAAGTAAGCGAGCGACTGTTCGACGTTCTGGACTATGTTAATAATATGTTAAAATATTTATATTTCAAAATCTAGACTAAAAACCCCAAAACTGAACTACAGATCGATGTAATAATATACAAGTATAAATAATCCGGTGTTAAAAATGGCCCCAAAATTATTTTTAAGAGACGGAAACCCTGTTTTGTGAAAAAACGAGAGTCGCCGACAACTGACCAATCACGTTCAAAGGATTTCAACCTTTCCATTTTTTCATCATCCCGTTTTGGCGTATGAGAGTTCCAATCGAGGCGCGCTTTTATCCCGAATAAGACATGATCCGGACTGACGAAGGAAGCACACAGAACCGATCGTTTCATGATTATTCGTATGTGGTAATGGTATACATGGAGACAGGGGCTGCTTGTGATATGAAGCCTGAACAATCTAACTTGAGTTACATCGCCATAAACATGTCAGAATGCATTTCATAAAACCCTGAATGCTAACTTCATGGACATGTACAGTGACAAAAGTTATAACAGCTCCAGAGCCATCGTAAATCAGACATTACGCAGTACTGCACCGTATCAAGATTTCCAAAATAATCAAATACATCTGCAATATGAGCATTTCACATCAAGTGAAACCCTTAAAGTAGGCAATTAAACATTAAAATGACATTTCAGATTTAAACATAGTCTTTGTACATCCTACGAAATCGTTGATAGATTTCTTAAGTTTGTATCATTTCATTGTTAGTAGGTATGATTAGAAATCACTGTAATAAGTATTTGTTATTAAATGAAAGCCATTTTGTATTATACCAACTTACCTAAACATGTTCATACGTATTATATAAAACTAAGTTAAATAAAAAAAATATAATAATACAAACATAAATGTGAACAAAATGAAGGATCAAAGATTAAACCGTTTAGTAAATGAGGCTGCTAAATTAATTAATGCACTTACGGTATCTTTGCAGGGCCGTTATTTTATTTGTGCTGTCTACTTAGTTGACAAGAATTATTCGTTTTTTTGTTTTTGTTTTTTGTTGTTGCAGTTATGTGATGGGTTATATTGATACATATCCGTTCCTCATAATTTCAATAAATGTTTGACCGTAATTTCAGTTGACGCTCGCACAGCACTTCACAAACTGTTTTTGAGAGGCTATCATACCATTTATGACAAAAGACTACTTTACCGGGCGTAACCACGGTAGGGGGGGGGGCACAGGCACGGGGCCACGTGCACCCCCCCCCCCAAAAAAAAAAAAAAAAAAAAGGAAAGGAAAAAAAAAGGAAAGAAAATTACAAAAGAAAACTAGGGCAAGCGAATTAGAAAATTGGTGTAAAATCACTTTTGAAATAAATTTATTACAGAGTAAGTCCCTATGTTTAATTAAGTTTGTTCTTTTTAACCAAAACTCAGTGAAAACTACTAATCTATAATTTAGTTCTGTTTATTTTCTCATAGTCGCAGCACGGGTTTATTTAACAACGGCAATGCTCGGCGGGCTCACATTATTAACCGTGGCAGAGATGCCATGTTCAGTTTAATACCCTTTTGCATTTCACGAAACATCGCATAAGATAAAGTCACCCCTAACAGAGAGTTATATGGAGTAAGCTT
This sequence comes from Eucidaris tribuloides, assembly GCA_001188425.1. NCBI lineage: Eukaryota > Metazoa > Echinodermata > Echinoidea > Cidaroida > Cidaridae > Eucidaris > Eucidaris tribuloides. Next base: position 69,610 of record JZLH01S0615665.1, read on the forward strand.
GATATTCAAAGTTTTGACCACTTGTACATGTTGTAGTGGAATTGTACTCTAGCAAACCATTTCATAAACCTGAATAATGTGTATTTGGAATCTCTAACTAGTGTAGGCGCAATTTCTACGGTTTAAGGATTGTTTTGTTTATTTAATCGTTGAAATATTTCGGAACCTAGATATTTCTTTTGTGGCATATTTTATAAGCAATAATTGCTTGCTGTTCACTCCGTCTACTCCACCCGTCCCAGTGCTCAGATTGATAAAAGTAACATGATTATGGAAGCCTGCTCGCTTTAGGGTTTAATTATTTCTATTTTCATTGTAAAAGGCCATTACAATTTATATTGATTTACACTATACCAGAATGCATGATGGAATAACTCACGACGGGTAATCCTACTTCTTCTGCTTCTAGCCAAAGGAATTTTTGTCGCATTTAAACTTGCTCACTCGCTACGTTTGCTCGCAAGGCAGGAGTTTACTTACTTTTAACCAGATGTAGATACAATATTGCATAATTTATAAAATCAAAAAAAAAATTCTTCCAAAATTCATCACCCCGTGGCACACCTTTTGCTGTTGCGACATTCTACATTCCTTCAAAATTAATTCAGTTTCGCCACTGAGTGCCCCTTTAACGCATTAATTTCAAATCGGATACGGGGTTGTTGAATAAACTGAACCGTAGTCAGGTAGGGGAGGGGTGAGGTTGGCGTGCGTACGCATCCCCCCCCCCCCGTCAACTTTTTCAAAATGCTGATTGTTAATTTGCCCGAAAATGGTAGGGTCTCGGGCAAAGCCCCGGGCGGGGTCAGGGCGGAGCCCCCTGAAGCTTATGAGTTCTAGCGTTTAGGAGCCTATTTTGACACTCTGATAACACATTTTTTTTGTAAAATGGACAGTCAATATAATTATAAAACTGCTTTATTTTCCAAATTTTTTTACTGGCACTTGCACTATATTGGTAGCAGCTCATTTAAAACATAATGATAAGTCTTGTCGGGATCAAGAGGTAAAACCCCTGAAAGCTCATGACTCTAGCCAGGGGCGTCACTAGACCATTTTGAAGAGGAGGGTGGGCCGTGGGCCGTGGGAGTTGGATACCCCCTCCCACGGCAGGAAACTTTTGAAATATCGGCACAAAAAAGACGTGATTCTATGCATGGTGAATACATATTTTAAACGTATACTTTATGAAGATTATTAGGGATTGTAGACAGGTTTACAAAAAGATATACGAAATATATGAAACTGTAAATTAAGTAGTCTGTCTCTTGCGAGTGAGGGTGAACCCCCTCCACGGCAGGACCCCCTCCACGGAACTTTTTGAAAGTATGCATAGAAAAGACGTGTTCTAGCATAGTAAATACATATTTCACTGGTATATTTTAGCAAGATTACGGTTGGGTAGTCATACTTGCCGAGGGAGCGAATCAAATGAGCGGGGGAGGGTGTGCGGAGGGGGATAGGCCTACTCCCCCCACGGCAGGAACTTTTTGAAATACGCGTAGAAACGACGGATCTAGGCATATTAAATACATTTTTCACTGGTATATTTGTTTAGCAAGTATTGGGATTGGGTAGTCATTACTTGCAAGGGGGCGAATCAACGGGGGGAAGTGTGTGCCGTCTCGGCCTCTCCCAGGTAGAAACTTGAGAAAATTAGATAAAAAGCGTTAAGTATGCGTAGTAAATATGGTAAATACATATTTTAAAGGTTTATATTTTATGAGATTGTTAGGGATTGTAGTCAGGTTTTCAAAAAGATGTACAGACAATTTGTGAAAAACTGTAATTGTGTTCTTGCGAGGAGATCATATACCGAAGAGGGGAGGTGTGGGAGGGGGATACTCCCTCCCACGGCAAGAAACTTTTTGAAAATACGCATCAAAAGACGGGTTTCTGGGCATGGTAAATACATATTTTAAAATTTGTATATCTGATTTCTATCAATATTCAAGTGTTGTTAGATTACTTCAGTTTATCTATTATATTTTAACGAATAATTTTTTTTGGGGGGGGGGGAGGGGAAGGGATCACCGCCTGTGCAGATTCGTGAAGTGGCTTTGTTGAAAAATTATGAGCGTATATTTATTAGCTGCAATTTTGCGCGCGGAGCGCGCCGAAAATTTGATGCTTCTTGCTTTTGCCTCCCCCCCAAAAAAAATGACAAATTGAAAAATTCTTACAACGTAATGCTAAGAATATGTTTAAAAAGTAGTGCAAGGCACTACAAAACAATACGTAAACAATATCCATTTTGCATTGTAGCCTGTACATTGTTATTGCGCGCGCAGAGAGCACTACCGTGCCAATGAAAATATTGGGCATCCATATTGTTTTTGTCCCCCTCCCCCAAAACCTGACAAATTGAAAAATAATATATGTTTAAAATACAGGCGCAAGCGCTACAATCCAAAATTTTGGCGGCGCGCTTTGCTCGAGCCTACATTGTAATTTCGCGCGCGAGCGCGCCGAATAGTTATGACATTACCCACGCTAATATAAATATTGGGGCAATATTATTCCCCCCCCCTCCAAAAAAGTGAAAGTGACAAGTTGGAAAATATGTTTAACAAACAGTACAGTGCACTACAAACTGACACGATGTTCACTTTTTGGCGCGCCTTTGCGAAAAAAAATTCCTAGTAGACATGTATTACTGCAAAATTGTGCGCGGAGCGCGCGCCGAAAATTTTGATACTTCTTGCTTTTGCCTCCCCCCCCCCGTCCCCCCCCCCCAAAAAAAAAACATGACAAATTGAAAAATTTTACAAAGTAATGCAAGAATATGTTTAAAACTAGCGCAAGGCACTACAAAACCAATTAAACTATTACACAATAATTAAATTTGCGGCGCTTGCGCGAAAAATAGTTATTCTATATGGCAATTTTGCGCGGGGAGCGCTGCCGAAAATTTTGACTGTTTTACCAGGCCATGAAATATTGGGACTATATGATACGGAAAAATAAATTGTAGTGTGTGAAGAAAAAATAACCACAGACTATTAAAATTTTGATAGTTATGCACACATGTATTCGGGCGCTTGCACGCGAAAATAGTTATCCTATATTGGAAATTGTGCGCGGAGGGCGCGCCAAAAATTTTGACATTTTATTACCAGGCCAATGAAAATATTGGGACTATTTGATACGGAAAAGTGAAGTATAGTGTGTGAGTAGAAAAAACAACACAGACTATTAAAATTTAGATAGTTTGCACACATGTATTCTTAAATTCGTGGGGGGGGGACATTTAAATTGTGTCCCCCACCTTCAAATTCGTGGGGGGGAATGTTCCCCTGCCCCCCCCCCCCCCAGTATTGCGCCGCCTTTGGTGGAAGTGTGATTATGTTACCAACAGTATGTAA
>JZLH01S0615675.1:11437-27310 GCA_001188425.1 Eucidaris tribuloides
GTATTTCATGTATGGTTCTGATTCTCCTAGAGGGTGCTGTTGAAGAGGTAAAATTTAGAAATGATGTCCCCCATTGTTTCTTCATGATTCATGCCCATTCAAACCATTAAAATGTAATATGATGCGAGATAGAGCAATTTATATAATTTGTGATTTGTCCAATAATTCATGGAATTGCCCAAATGTATAATTTATTCATTGTAGCAAGTACATGTACATATATTTTGTAGTAATTATTAAGCAAATAATTACCGTTGGTGAAGGTGATGGGACGATCTATCATTTCCGAGGCAATCTGGATGTGATCTTTCCAATGCAAAGCTGAGGAAAGATAACGTATACATTCAGATCGCTGAGGAAGTGATAGGACGTCTTGTCGCCTGAAACCAAAAGGTGATTTTTTGCTTTATATTCCATATCAGAAACTATTTAACTAAATAAAAAACAAAGATCTGTATATTCTGTGTAAAAGACATTTGGGCCCGAATATGGAATACAAGCCCGACCAACTCCTGGGTGCGCACCACCAGGGACGTTCAATGCATGTTGCGTATTGCGCTCACAAAATATGTGCCAACACAGTGGTGTTAGTACTTTTGTGTTTTGCTGATGTCTTCAGTACACACAGTCCTAACGTGGCTTATCAATGTTTTTAGTACGAAAGAATTCAAGGTGCGTTACATTCAGACTATCAATTTACTACATGTATCTATCGAGTGTAACAGACTATTCTTCTCGAGTGATCTGATGGGGAAAACTATGGTTTATCTCGTGATCAACTCGTGGCCAATCCTATAGCAAGATTCTTACAATGTAGTATGTGGAATATAAAATTTAATACCTTTGGGGGATAATGTCATTGTAATTGAAACAGAATACTACATGTAATAGTACCCATCCATGCTCACCATTAGAAATCAACCGTGCGTGCTTTTATCGTTTGTATGCACACAATCTAATGAATCTACTGGTATCAATACTTTACACTGTGTGGATAGCCACATTAGGCTACATGTACAGTGTATGTGTATAGCTCTATATCGAGATGCAATACACACCGCTGCAAATATGCAGAGTGGTAATGCTACTTATTGCAGGGAAAAAAATACAATTTTCTTTTCGGGGGCTACTTTTGGCCGTTTCAGTGCTTTCCAGATATTCTTTTGTATTGACCCTATGGTAATTTTCGGGGGCTCTTTTACACATTTCGGGGGCTCTTTTGGCCATTTCGGGGGCTAAATTGCCCGCAGCCCCCGTGTATTTTTTTCCCTGACTTATTGTGAATTATAATATAAGTACTGACTGTCTTCTGCTTATATTACAGAGTAATAGTATCATTTGAACATAATGATTGACAATTACCTGTGTGTGTTTTTATTACAGGATATGCAATGAGAGATGACAGTGAAACATGACACCGGTGTTGTTGGCATAGAAACAAGCACATGACCCAGAGCCTTAACCCCCTGATACCCACTATTGTAACACACCACTGATCCAATACATCTCCAGCTGCCAATGGGACTAAGGGTGGTAATCGACATACAGAACCTGTTGTATGGATAGTCAGGTATGTACACATACAGTACAGTATGGGTGCATCAAATGCCCCACATGTAGATCAATTTCTGTGCCTAATACTGTAAAATACTATACTTTCGTGACATGAAATTTTCGTGAACAGGAGCTGAGGAGCCGATGGCCATTTCGCGTGCATTAATCTTTCACGAATCACCAACCATGAAAAAATAAAATATACATGTAGCTAAATTGTGAGGAAGCAGCATTTGATTGTTTTATTATTAATGATAACAACAATCATCAGAAATGGTTTATTTCATTGCCTCTGAAACAATGTTATCAAAATGTATTGGGGCATTGCGACCGTCATATGTCACGGCGCACTATTACTAGTATATCTTGAGTCATTTGACTTGTACAGTACTGGTCTTGTATTGATATTAGCACTCATAATGATGTGTAGACACAAGCCTTCAGATGCATTTTATTTTTGCCAATCTCGACTCATTGCAAAATTCCCGAAAGTTAATTGCTCGCGAAAATTTCTAGTTTTACGGTAATCTTATCCTTTTCCACTTGATCAAATTTTTATCTCCACCAACTTGAAATTTATTTGGAAGTCCACTAAGGGCTTAAAGTTTTTTGTGTAATTTTTCTATGTCATATCGTTGCTGATTTTACAACCGGCGTACACGAATCTTGCCACACCATGCGAAAACAAACTTTCAAGAAATCCACCTTAAAAATGTTGACCTCTTTAGTTGATAAATTTAAAGTGATAGGCTAATATTGTGGAGCGTCAATTTAAAAAATTGTCAAATTTTGATATTTGAACTACACAGTAGTGTTCATATGGACAAATAAACACCCTGGAATAAAACAGTTTGGAAAGTTACACTGCCAATGGCAAGTTATGCATGAATAAACAATTAAAACTCGGGCGAGTTTAAATAGCGTAGGTGTACACACAGTAAGTCTATGGGAGAAAATGGGCAGGTGAATCCGATCAACTTACTATTTTCACTTTTTTAAAGCATTAAATAATCATTTTGAAATACAATTTTTTTCAGGGCGTCATTTTTAGACCTTATCAAAGACAATGGTAGCATGGGGAATCACGTAGCTCAATTTTTTTTTTAACTGTGGTAAATGTTAGCCAATACCTTTAAGGCCTCAACTTCACTAAATTGTAAAGAAACTTCAACGGTGACAGTAGGAGGCTTGTAATTATTTTCTGAGTCAGTCTGACTGCACTCCCCATGGAGGTTAAAGATAGTGGATCTCATTTGCAAACATCCCCGACAACCAGGAAAAGATAACCCATGCCCTTGGGCTATTGATGAAGGGCATGTCTGTGAAATCTAGAGGTCAATGATTACGTAGAATTTGAAAAATGCGAAAGATAAACAATAGCCGTTTAGAGTATGTTCTATGGTAGGAATTTTTTCCTCACGAGAAAAAAATTCAAATCAGGGTCTAACGGTCACTATAATTCCACTGAAACTGACTTTTTAGCTCCTGTATTTTGCTGGAGGTTCCCAGATGGCATTTTCTTCTAAATGCCATTGTATTTTCACAATGTTAATTTTTAGGCATGCAAAAGAGATCCACTGCCTTTTTAAGTATGTAATTCACCTTCAAAGTTATACGTCAGTTCGTAAAACTACTCCTTTTGGAAATTACCAATGAACATGTGTATAGCCTACCTATTGATTTCACAAACTGGTGAATGTGCATAAGTGAGGACACATAACAGTTCATAAAACTGCGTAGAGAAAAGCTTAGTAATTCAATGTGGCATACATGTATGTGTGCATACATGGATACATGTGCTGAAGCATGCCAGTTCGTGACACTCCATGTGTCGGGGAGGCGTCATGGCTCAGTGGATAAGACTCGGTTTCTCGACCTAGAGGTCCGAGGTTCGAATCCGCGCTGGGCCATGGCGGTTGTGTCCTTGGGTAAGGCACTTTATCCCCCACCCCGTCCCTCGGATAGGATGTAAAGCCGGAGGTCCCGTGTTGAGACAGAAACACCTCAGCACGTAAAAGAACCCACGCACTTCATCGAAAAGAGAAGGGTGAAAACCCGGTGTTGTGGTCACATGTCCATATTCAAACTACCCGGGGACTTGATGCCTGAGGGTAACAGTGATTAAGTTCACTTTTCGAGTCCCTGTCATCCGAAATGATGACAAAGCAATAATAATGTGTGTGCATAGTGCTAGGAAAACAGCGTATCTTTTGTACGCCAATTTGTAAAAACAGTTTATTGCAAATCTTGTGTATTTCAGATATTTTGATGTGACATTTTATATGCTTTTTTATTGTAAATATGTACTTATGGTTGAAAATGAACTCTGAATAAATGCAGAAAATCATTTTCCTAAACAGATAACTATAAAAATCATCATCGTCATTATCAAATTTCCTAGAAAAATGGCAAGCAGTGGCAGCAGCCAGAGGGAGATTGATATTCAAAACTTTCTCCTGGATTTGTCTGGAGAACTCGGCAACACCTGGAAAAATGTGGGGAGGCGGCTTGGTCTCCGGGAAGCCACCCTTGAAAATATTGAGGATGATAACAAGAAGCAAGGAGAGATGGGCTACCAGATGCTGTTGTCATGGAAACAGGAACAAGGATGCCTTGACATGGACCAGAGGCTGGATGAAGGGCTGAGGAATGCAGGACGTACTGACCTCGCAGAGGAATTTGCTCCTAAACTGAAAGGTATGAATTCTGCAACCAGAAATTTCAAGTTTACTTCCGAAATGAAATAACTTCTGAGTGGTTACGTGACTTCAATCCTTACATGAGCTCAGACATAAGGAACAGTTCTCAGGTATTTGGAACCAAGTAAAGTGTGGTTTTGCTGTTACCCTAACCTGGCATAGCCTGGTGGTTGTGCTTCTGAACAGATGGCAGTAGGCAGGGCTCAAATATTTTTTTTTCTCACGGGGGCTCTTTTGGCTAAATTTGGCTACAATTTACATTGTGTCTATGGGAATTTTCAGGAGCTTTTTTGACAATATCGAGGGCTATTTTTTGCAAAATCGCCTCAAGCCCATGTGTCTTTTGAACACTGGGCCGGTAGGGTAATAGGGTTTAGGTTCAAGTCCTCTTAGGTCACTCTTTCTTTTGAATCATTAGAAATAAAAGATGAAGCATTTGATCTTATTTATCATAAATTTGATAACACAGAGATAAATGGCAAACATGCTCTACATTGTAAATTCTCTGTGCAAATCTTTCATTCATTAAAGGTTAGTGACATGATTGGGAACACTTGAAAATGCCTCAAGAACCAAATGAGTTGAGATATATACCAACTATACACCAGTTGGAGTGGATCTCCCAGCTTGAAGGATTAGTCTCTAATTTGTTTACTTAAGGAGAATCAACCATGAACATTAATTGTATCGGGGCACAATAAAAATAAGACCCATAGAGAGCCACACAGCAGGTTTGCCTGCCACGAGGGATATTAACATTAGTTACTTTAGAATGAGTCAACGTTTGACTATAAGATTTTCGCAGGAGAATCCTTGCATAGTTTACTTGATTCTAGAATAGTTTCTGCCCAAGTTGAGGACTACCCCCAATCATGTCATTTACCTTTAATATAATTCGCTCCGACAGGGGTTTTATAAAATATTAATGAGCTCAGATTTAAGGAGTGATTCTCGGGTATTTGGAACAAAGTAAACCAAGGCATTGCCATTAACCGTGGCATTGCAGTTACCCAGCTGAGGCTGGTGGTTGTGCTGCTGACCAGATATAAGTAGATTTTAGAAACAAGTCCTGTTAGGTTGCTTTTTTTTCCTGAGTCATTAAAAAATAAAAGATCAGGCATAAAAGTTTTCATTTATTATTAATTTGATAACACAGTGATGAACAGCAAACATGCTCTGAAGTAACTACATTTTGTTTTCTTAAAAGTGCTATAAGTATGCAGCGCATATCCCTGTTTGCCCAATTTGATGTAATTTTGTTGTAAGGTATAAAGTGGGGGTAATGGTGTGCAATCATGCCCATATTGAAAGGTACATGTTCCAGGATTTGGCTATCAATCATTTGCGCTATTGGATAATGGGGACTAATCACACATTGAATAGAAGTTGACGACTTGACTATAGTCTTGATCAAATCCTAGCAGAGGTAATGAGTTTTATAGTTTCCTCACTTGAATAAACTAGTCGGATTTTTCTCCTATTGCTGATTGTGTTATTTTCCATTGGTGTTGTTGTCAGGATGCTTTCAACTATTAAACATTTGCCTCATTTGTTTCTGCAGAAGTACTTGCAAGTATGAAGATTCAGAAAGAGATGCCATTGCAAACAGATAAGGTGATAAAAGCCCTCAGAACCCTTTATGAAAGGAAGAGTAAACTACCTCTTGTGCCTTGGGTTGGTGCCGGCGACAAGAAGAGGGTTGCACGGGTTAGTCTTGATCAGGTCTTCACAAATCTAGAGCTCCTGATAGATGTTGAGACTCCTGATCTACCTATCCGTTACCCCCTAAAGAAGGAGGATGTCTTGTTTGGGGAGCTGATTGAAGGTGCGGCATCTGGTTCAAATCGTGTCATAATACGAGGGAGGACAGGGAGCGGAAAAACAACTCTCATGCTCAAAATGGCATATGACTGGTTTCGTGGGAGAAATGGCTTGCTAGGTAAAGCAAAACTAGTGTTTCTTCTTCCAATGCGAAAACTTGATCACAGGACCAATATTGGTGAAGCTGTCGTCGAGCATCTACTACCACGCAAAACCAATATCACTGCCAAGGATGTTGAGGATATCATTGCAAGTAACGAAGAGGATGTTGTCTTCCTCCTCGATGGATATGATGAATTCAAAGGAAAGGGGCTCGACCAAGATGACTGTGGTAATCTAGTTCAGATGCTCAGGAATGAGTGTTTTGAGAATGTCCGTGTGCTCATAACGACCCGACCTGGAAGGGTCAAAGATTTCTGGGAGCTGGATGAGTGTGATGTGTACCGCCACCTAGAGGTGACTGGATTCACATCCTCGGATATTGACGAGTACATTAAGAAGGTCTTCAAAGATCGTCAAAAGCTTGGAGACAAGTTGATGATTTACTTGGAAGAGAATCACCTGAAGAATGAACTAGCCTCTCTTCCGTTGATGTTGTGTGCTTTCTGTCAGTTGGCGAAGTTCACGAATGGTAAGGATTTCAAGGACATGAACACAATCAGCTGTCTGTTTGATAAACTACTCCAGTGCCTGCTCTTCTACCACCCAATGACAAAGGATGAGAAGAAGTCAACGAAGAATGGTACAAACAAAGAGGCTCATGACGAGCTGATAATTCAACTTGGGCTGGTAGGCTTGGATGGGTTCTTAGGATCAGCGCAGGAAGAACTGATCTTTAGTCAAGATGATTTCCAGCGATGTAGGCCAAGTGGAGCGGAAGTCATAAAACATGGATGTCATGCAGGTATTGTTTATGAAGATGGAGATGCTGAATTTCGACCAACAACATTCGAGGATTTGGACATCAACAAGGAAGATGACAGTGGCTCCATTCGCAACATCTCCTTTGTACTGAAGGTATTCCAAGAGAAATGTGCAGGGAAGTATCTTGCCCATCTCTGTGATGGGAACGAGGGAGAACAGAATCTGTTCAAAGACTATCTGAAAGGCATCTCTACATTACAACGTGCAATAGATGTAGGTAATGTCCTGATGTTTGCCTGTGGAGCCAGCGTTAATGCTGCCCGAGCCATCATTCACCACGTGACCAGTTTGGTTTATGAATCAGAAGCAGATAACATCCGGAAGTTCATGAGTGGAAAGTTAGATTTCAAGGACTCTCAGCGTGTACAGAGACTCATTGAATTCTGCTTGCAACTGAACTATGAGAGTCAGGGAAAAGGCAAACTGAATGATGTCCTTCAACCACTCTTGCCTGAATGTCCCCAAGTGCGTCTTGTAGGGATATCAAGCTATGTCACCAAATGTCTGGGATATCTACTCCAGTACAGTGAAGGCCTGAACATAAAATCTCTGGAGTTGATCAGGCTAAGTCTGGACTCCAGCACAGATTTTCGTGAGTTCCTCAATACGTTTCCAGGTCTAGAGGACCACATCTCTAAGACAATCAACAACAAGAAACAGGACCAAGTGCGTGAGAAAGTGTCCCAGACTGCTGAGTTCTCTCAGTATCTTCGTCAGCGGGGAGATGACGTGTTCTTTGCTGTTGCTCCTATGTGGCAGCAGATAGCAAAAATGCAGAGGAGTGAGTGGAACTTTGGTCCTGTTGTTGATGGCCTACAAAATTGCCTCATCGAAGTACTGATACTACATGGGATGAAAGCTGGAGATGAAGATTGGCGCAAGTTGTTCAGTTTGATAGCAAATCCGTCATTCAATTCTTTGCAGAAATTGACACTTAGTATGAATGAACTATCAGATAATCTTTTGGCTGGTTTATCGGCTTTGCTTCATAAGCAGGAAAATCTGAAGTATGTCAAACTGTCAGGAAATCAGATCGGACTGAAATTCATCAATGGTTTGCGTTTGTTACCAAATCTTGAGACCCTTATCTTGGACAAGACTGACCTTACCAAAGAAGCCTTTATGCTGCTTGCTGAGAAGCTAAACTGTATTCCCAAGTTGAAGACACTTGATGTTCGACGCAACAAGGCAACTGATGATGATGTGTTGCGAGCCAAGTGTGACAACCTTCATCATTGCCCTCACCTTGAGGATCTAAGACTGTCATTGTATCTTGTCACCCAGGATGGCCTGAAGTATCTCGCTGCAAAGGAGAGTGTGTTGGCAAATCTACAAGAACTGCATCTGGTTCACACTCCCATCCCGGATAGCGTGCTCCACTGCATTGCTGAGTTGCTTCCTCACATATCTCACATTCGGGACCTACGAATCTCTGGGACACCAACAGAAAAATCACAGCCATCTTCAACCACTGGTATGGCCTCCGCAGCTACCATTGCCAAGTTATCAGAGGGACTGACAAAGGCAGGCTTCCTGGAGTTCTTCAGTCTGTTGTACATTACGATGGATGCTGACAGTTTCTTGTTGCTTCTCAGCAGATGTACCGAAGTCCATCGTGATATGTCTCTGAAAACACTGAGGTAGGTTCATAAAGAGGAAAATGGACAGTGTGTAGCTAAAATCCCTGTGCATATCCAAATGTATCCGAAAAGCAAAGTACATTTAGACAAGAGAGACTTATGATAACACCAATTGTGTTCATTGTTATTTTGTCTGAGTATTTAACATATTTTGAAATTTCATTTAACTTATAAAATTATAAGTACCGGTAACAAAAAAAATAAAAAATAAAACAAAACAAAAAATGACTAGTAAAATACAAAACATTATTTTACTAAACTAATAGGACATAATCCTAAAAATAAAAAGTCTGGTTACACATGTCATCAATGGTCATGGTGTAACAAAGATGGAAAATAAAAACCAAATATGTTTTGGAATTGGACGTTCAAAAACAGTTGCACAAAACAAGCATGTGGATTTAGTCTGCTTGGAACATTTTCCCTTTAATTATATAAACTGTATTCAGCTGGGATATTGGTAACTCTATAACCTGCTTTGTAGTCGTAAATGTTGGACCTAGGAATGACAAGTAGGGTGTATTTGGGTTGGTATAAATTGATAAGGAAAGAACATTTTAATGTCACCTTTCCATAGATGGTAGTGGAGTATGTAAACTATAATCATAGATGTTTTTGCTTAAAGACTGCAGCGTTCATCACCTCTAGCTTTTGTACTTTTTTTGCAAATCGTATCTTGACAGATTTTCCAACTCTTGCCTCCCTAAAGAAGAAAAGGTGCGTGAGTCTCGTGAAGCAGCTGAGAAGACCTTTCTCCGCATTTGGGTTTGAGAGGGCAATTGGACCTTGACGTCTTAAGACGACTCAACCATAATTCAAAGAAGAAAGTACTGATGCCAAAGAACCATGATGACAGAGCCAGGGCCCGAGTGCAATGTCTAACTGGTGTGGTGTAGGAGATCGAAATAGCAGCAGCGAAAGTTAACCTGTTGGCTACGGGAACCGGATGTGCCCTGTGTCAACTCTTGGATTTTCAGAATCTCAGAGGCAATGGGTTAATAAAAGAGTGAATTATTTATATGCACAACAAGACAAGAGCCTCCCAGCCCCCATCTCTCTATATCAGGGGAAGGCCCATGCTCATACCTAGATTTTAAATGACACCCCTACCTCGGGTAATGGTGTAATTATTTTTGTATGTGGGTTAAAGGGATGCGCCGCTCGTAATCCATGTACGTTCAATACCATCCACTTGCCCCATTGCAAGGTCGTGCATAACGACTGAACTCTATACTACGTAGTGTAGAGTTCAGTGGGGCGTAATAACAATCGAGCTGCGAACAGAATTGCCGTTAGGGTCATTTGGGCTCAGTTCGCCTTTCTTCGGGTGAATGCGTGCTGCATAGGGAATTGCACACAATTCGTGCATGCTCGTTTTCCGAAAGTATACGGGCATTCCCGAATATTACCCAAGCCGGGCCACCTCCAAAGCACCACGATATGCGACTTTTTGGTCCCTTTAATTTCCCCATGTATTTTCCAAGATACTGAACCCCTATATCAGATCCTATCAAGGGCCTCAAAGAAATGTCACTCCCTAGTTCAAATTTATTTGGCATTCAGCATGAATTTTACGAAAAATACACCATATTTTGGCATTTCTTGGGTGAATTTTACCTGTGAAACTGGGCTGAACATGACCCCTTACCCAGAAAAAGTGGTATATGCATGCAGCCCACCCAACCCAGGATGTGAGGTACATGTAGCTGAAGAGAAGTCTGAAGGGCTACAGGTAATGTTTGACTCGCAGTAGCATAATATCTCTGTCAGAGTGCAATATGGACCATATATTTATCATGTGAAATAGTCAACACAAATGTAGATGAAGTTTTTGGTGTGGCAAACATTGACTTAGAATATATAGTCATTCCTGTGCCTTGTATTTTGATACATAAATGTTTAACAAAATGACAACTAGTATTGGAGACAGGGGCGGCGGAACAGTTTTTTTTGTTTGGGGGGGGGGGGGCAAAGCCAAAAAAGGGCACTTGTGTGTCAAAATGGGCATTGGGAGAACGTACATATTTTCACCATCAGATTACGTTTTTGATTGAAGTAGCTAATTTTCCGAGGTAATATGTAACTTGAGCCAAATCTTTTTGAAGGACATTGCTGATTTTAAAAACATGAAATATATATCTACTCCGCGAGCGAGCGTAGCGAGCGAGCGGTTTGGGAAAATTGGAAATTTTAAGTTGTATAATTCGCTTTGTGGTCTATTCTGGCGCTAATTACAACTTAAATTTTTTTTGGAGTGTAGCAAAATCTTTTTGAAGGGGATTTATTATTAAAGCATGATATAAATATATACCTACTCCGTGAGCGAGCGAGCAGTTTGGGAAAATTTAGAAATTTCAGGTTGTAAAATTCGCTTTGTGGTCTATTCTGGGGCTAATTACAACTCTATACAGTACCCTATCTACACGATATAGCGCATCTAAATATACTTAATGATTATGCAGTCATGCTGTATATTGTAGAATAGGGGCGTCGATCCATTTTTTGGATTGGGATGGAAAAAGTAAGAAAAATGCCAAAAATGTTCGACGCACTCCGTGCGCCAAAGTGTGGTATAAAACTGTGCGCGCAAAGCGCCGAAAAAAATGGAAATTGAATATATTTTTTTATATAACTTTAATGTTTTTGATGTGTATTGCACTACTTTTAGATGTTTCCTTGCATTACATTTCATGAATTTTTCAAGTTGTCAAAATTATTGGGGGGGGGGGGGAATCGATGTTCCCCCCCCCCCCCAAATATTTTCATTGGGGTGGCGACCGCCCCCTAGCCACTCCAGGATCGACGCCCCTTTTGTAGAATACGCAAAGTTCTGTTACAGAAAAAGGGGCATTCTTCCCCAATAAGTGAATTTCTTTGTTGAAGAGAATACCCCAGCGAAGATAATTCTGCCTTCAACTGAAACTATGAGAGTCAGGCGAAAAGCAAACTGAATGATTGTCCTTCAAACCACTGCTTGCCCTGAATGCCCAATGCGTCTGTAGGGATATCAACTATGTCAACCACAATGTTGGATATCTTATCTCCAAGTACAGATGCAGAGGCCCTGAACATCATAAAATCTCTGGAGTTGATCAGGTAAGTCTGACTCCAGCACAGATTTGTCGTGAGTGTCCCTCAATAGTTTCCAGGTCTAAGGCACCAGATAAATCTCTAAGACAATCAACAACAAAGAAACACGGCGCATAGTGGTGAGAAAGTGTCCCAGACTGCTGAAGTTCTCTCAGTATCTTCGTCAGCGGGAATGACGGTTCTTTTGCTGTTGCTCCTATGTGCAGCAGATAGCAAAATGCAGAGAGTGAGTGGAACTTTGTGCCTGTGTTGATGGCTACAAAAATTGCCTCATCGAAGTACGATACTACATGGGAAGTAAAGCTGGAGATGAGATGCGGCAATTGTTCAGTTTGATTGCAAATACGTCATTCAATTCTTTGCAAGAAATTGACACTTAGTATGAATGAGACATATCAAGATAATCCTTTTGGCTGTTTATCGGCTTTGCTTCATAAAGCAGGAAAATCTGAAGTATGTCAAACTGTCAGGAAATCAGATCGGACTGAAATTCATCAATGGATTTGCGTTGTGTTACAAATCTGAGACCTCTTATCCTTGGAACAAGACTGACCTTGACCAAAGAAGCCTTTATGCTGCTTGTGAGAAGCTAAACTATTCCGCAAAGTTGAAGACACTTGATTGTTCATCGCAACAAGGCACTGATGAGTATGTGTTAGCGAGCCAAGGTGTGACAACCATTCATCAATTGCCCTCACCATTGAGGATGTAAGACTGTCATTGTATTCTTGCAGCCCAGGATGGCCTGAAGTATCTCGCTGAAAAAAAGAGCAAAGAGAGAGTGTGATTGGCAAATCTACAAGAACTGCATCTGTTCACAACTCCATCCCGATAGCGTGCATCCACTGCATTACCTTGAGTTGCTCCTCACATATCTCATTCGGACCTAACGAATCTCTGGGACACCAATACAGAAAAATCACAGCCATCTTCAACCACTGGTATGGCCTGCCTCATCCGCCGAGCTTACGATTGCCGAAGTTATCAAGAGGGACTAGACAAAGGCAGGCTTCCTGAGAGTTTCTTCAAAGTCTGATTGTACATTACGATGGAATGCTGACAGTTTCTTGTTGCTTCTCAGCAGATATGTACCGAACGATCCATCGTGATATGCTCTCTGAAAACACTGAGGTTAGGTTCATAAAGAGGAAAATTGGACAGTGTGGTAGCTTAAATCCCTGTTCATACTCCAAATGTAATCCAGAAAAGCAAAGTACATTTAGACAAGAGAGAGCTTATGATAACACCAATTTTGTTCATTGTTATTTTGCTGAGTATTTTAACATATTTTGGAAATTTCATTTAACGTATAATTGATAGAGACGCGGAGACAAAAAGATAAAAAATAAACAAACACAAAAGATGCTGTAAAATACAAAACATATTCTAAACTAATAGGCATAATCCCTAAAAATAAAAAGTCTGGTTACAGCATGTCATCAATGGTCATGGTGTAACAAAAGATGGAAAATAAAGAACCCCAAAGTTTTGGAATATGTGACTTCAAAAACAGTTGCAACAAAACAACATGTGGATTTAGTCTTGCTTGGAACATTCGCCTTTAATTATATAAACTGGTATCAGCTGGATATTGGTAACTCTATAACCTGCTTTGTAGTCGTAAATGTGGAACCTATGGATGACAAGTAGGGTGATATTTGGGTTGGTATATAAATCTGATAAGGAAAGATCTATTTAATGTCACTTCCATACGATCGCGTTCGCAGTCATCTAATACTATAATCATTAGATGTTTTTGCTTAAAGGACTGCAGCGTTCATCACCTCTAGCTTTTGTACTTTTTTGGCAAATCGTATTTGACCAGATTTTCCAACTCTTGCCTCCTAAAGAAGAAAGGCTGGATCTTCGTGAAAGCAGCTGAGAAAGACCTTTCTCCGCCATTTGGGTTTACGAGGCAATGGACCTTAGACGTCTTGAAGACGCTCACACCTATAATTCAAAGAAAGACAATACTGATGCCAAAGAACCATGTATGAATCTATGTAGCCAAGGCCTGAGTCAATGTCCTGAACTGGTGTGGTGTAGAGAGATCGAAATAAGCACAGCGAAAGTTGAACCTGTTGGCACGGGAACCGATGTGCCCTGTGCTCAACTCTTGGATTTTCAGAATCTCAGAGGCAATGGGTTAATAAAAGAGTGAATTACTTATATGCACAACAAGACAAGAGCTCCCAGCCCCCATTCTCTGCTAGAATGCAGGGGAAGGCCCATGCTCATACCTTAGATTTTAAATGACACCCCGCTACCTCGGGTAATGGTGTAATTATTTTTGTATGTGGGTTAAAGGGAAGTCGCCGCTCGTAATCCCATTAGAGTTAAAATACAATCCAACTTGCCCCATTTGCAGAGGTCGTGCATAACACTGAACTCTCATACTACGTAGTGTAGAGTTCAGTGGGGCTGTAATAACACATCGAGCTGGCGAACAGAATTGCCGTTAAGGGTCCTTTGGGCTCAGATTCGCACTTTCTTCGGGTGACTGCGTGCTGCATAAGGGAATTGCACACAAATCGTGCATGCTTCGTTTTCCGAAAGTATACGGGCATTCCCAAATATACCCAAACCGGGCCACCTCCAAAGCAACACGATATGCCGACTTTTGGTCCCTTTAATTTTCCCATGTAATTTTCCAAGATACTGGAACCCCCTATATCAGAATCCTATCAAGGGCCTTCAAAGAAATGCCACTCCCTTAGTTCGAAATTTATTTGGCATTCAGCATATGAATTTAAACGAAAAATACACCATATTTTGGCATTTCTTGGGTGAATTATTACATGAGAACTGGGGGCTGAAACATGACGCCCTTACCCAGAAAAGTGGTATAATGCATGCAAGCCCACCCAACCCAGGTGTGAGTACAGTAAGCTGAAGAAGACTGAAAGGGCTACACGGTAATGTATTTGAATCGGCAGTCCCAAATCTCCTGTCAAGTGCAATATGGACGGCATATACATTTATCATGTGAAATAGTCAACACAAATGTAGATGTAAGTTTTTGGTGTGGCAAACATTGACTTAGAATTATATAGTCATTCCTGTGGCTGTATTTTGATAAACATAAAATGTTTAAACGAAAATGAACAACTAGTATCTGAGACAGGGGCGGCGGAACATTTTTTTGTTTGGGGGGCGGGGGCAAAGCCAAAAAAAGCACTTGTGTCAAAAATGGGCATTGGAGACGTACATATTTCACCATCAGATTATCGTTTTGATTGAAGTAGCTAATTTTCTGAGGTAAATATGTAACTTGAGCGCAAATCTTTTTGAAGGACATTGCTGATTTTAAAACATGAAATATATTATCTAACTGCCGCGAAGCGACGAAGCGAGCGAGCGTTTGGGAAAATTGGAAATTTAAGTTTGTATTAATTCGCTTGTGGTCTATCCTGGCGGCTAATGTACAAACTTAAATTGTTTTTTTGGAGTGTAGCAAAATCTTTTTGCAAGGGATTTATTAATTAGAAGCATGATATAAATATATACCTAAACTCCCGTGAGCAGAGCGAGCAGTTTGGAACATTTCGAAAATTTCATGTCAGGTTGGTAAAATTCGCTTTGTGGTCTATTCTGGGGCTAATTACAACTCTATACAGTACCCTATCTACACGATATAGGCGCATCTAAATATACTTAATGATTATGCAGTCATGCTGTATATTGTAGAAATGGCGTCGATCCATTTTTTGGATTGGGATGGAAAGTAAGAAAATGCCAAAAATGTTCGACGCACTCCGTGCGCCAAAGTGTGGTATAAACGTGCGCGCAAAGCGCCGAAAAAAATGGAAATTGAATATATTTTTTTATAATAACTTTAAGTTTTTTGATGTGTATTGCACTACTTTGAGATTTTCCTTGCATTACATTTCATGAATTTTTCAGTTGTCAAATATATTGGGGGGGGGGCGGGCAAATCGATGTTCACCTCCCAGGGCCCGTCACGTACCCGACCCCTCCGCGCGGCCCCCCCCCCTCCCAGCCGCCCCCGCGGGGCCCCCAGGGGCCCCCGCCCGCCGTTGCCGCCTGACCCCCCCCCCCCCGCACCCCTCGCCGGCCTCCTGCCGTTCCCACGTTCCCGGCGGTCCGAGCCGCCATCGCGCCCCCCCCAAATATTTTCATTGGGG
>JZLH01S0615675.1:31820-45029 GCA_001188425.1 Eucidaris tribuloides
GCAGGGTTGACTGTATTTAAAGGTGATGAGCTTGGAAAATGTAATGTGTTGGTACCTTGAATATGAGTAATGAGGTATTGGTATGGAGCCTGTTCCGGCGCTGGGACTCTTGGCCGTGGTCCCTTTTTTTCCCGTCAAAATATGTGCCATGAACGTGGGTGAAGGGAGAGTGGGGTACTTCCGAGGTAGCTGTGTAATCTTGTAAAGTATTTAATCATGGTGTTTCATAATCTTATATTTGTAATTGTATGAAATTTTCTTGTCACACATTTTTTCTATTTTTTTTTTTCTTTTTCTTTTCAAATGGCTGCCAATTACTGTCAAGTTTGTGATTTTGTATTTGATTGTGAAAACAATATAAACACATAATTAAAAAAAAAATAAAAAAAGAATGTTGTTCATTGCGCAGTTTCAATAATTGACGCTGTAATAGAAATTCATTATCAAACCAAAAGCGAAAGCATTGTCAATAGTTGTATTTATTACTACAATTGTAAACGAGTCAGGAAGATGCAAGTTTGGTTCATAATTGAACTCGCCTCAGCTCCATTTTTATCAATGAATATAATCATAAGTATCGCTATCTAACTGATGCAGTGTTTGGACCCGAAATTTGTTTAGCATTTTGTGGATGTATTCCCATTTTGTTGTCGGATGAAATATTGGATTTCACCTAAATAGATCATAACATTTTGTGATAATGATGCTAGGAATGCATCATGTGGAAATGATCGAGAGATCTGTCATGTTTAGACAGATGAATTAGAATCAGGAATGAATAATGGATAGGTAAGAAAAAAAGCATCACACTGTTAGTGTTGTAACAAAAAGGTACATTAACAAATTATGTGAAGAAAAGGATATCTTATTTTTGAGACGTAAATATCTATCTAAATACACGTATATACGTATTATGATCGTATATAGAAAAATATCACATTGATCTTGTACATGTAAAAAAAAAAAACTGTACAAATTTTTTAAACAAAGAGAGAGAAATTTATTCTTGAGATGATATAGAACATACTCTCACGTAATTTGCTTATACTTGATATGCGTATATATCTCATGGCTCAGTGTGATATGAACCATTTCATAATCATTTTATTTCAACATCTATGTTTATAGTAGGGAGCACTGACCGAAAATGAAAGTTTCGTGCAACCCACACTAACATTCTCAAATTCTGACCGCGGTAGGATGGTAGAATAGACCCTATAGAGCAAGCGCCGAGGTACGTGTATGAGTCAAAACATTGTGGTAATCACTTAAACTAAGATTATAGCCCTTAAACCCCTAAAAGGAAGCACTTCACGACAGAAATATGCGAAGAAAATACAAGAATCAAGTCTGAATAATTTGTTAATATCTTGAGCTGTTTGCGTGATGGAATCTCCCCAAAGATGATATGCAATACATAGAATCAACCCAGCTCCAGTTGCCGATTGATATATTTCATACATGACCCCCCTTGCTTATCTCACATTAAAGCGAAAGTGTATACGTCACATAGATATAGGAATGGCCTAAAAGAGAATGCATACACGCTGCCATTGTTAATACGTTAAATACAGACTACGGTTTCAGGGCACCGTGGACACAAAACGAAATGGACGTGAGACCAACGTGGGAAAGACACTAGTCTTAGTGAAAGCTGTTGACACAAGATACACACTAGCGTAGCCAAAGGGGGGGCAGGGGGAGCAGTTGCCCCCCCAATAATGCTTTTTCGGAATTTCGTCGGTACACGAAGGACTCCGTCGGTACATGCGGACCGACAAAAAAAAAATTACCGACGAAATATCTCAAAAAACCAACAAAAATATTGAAAGGAATTTCATTTTTTTAATGTAAAAATCTTTTTTTTTTCCAAGCTCGCTCGCTTCGCTCGCTTGCATAAGTGATTTTCTTCATGTCAGGTGTTTTTCGGCAACCAGGCAAACCGCCATGTGATTGATTACATTTGGTATAGTCAACTTGAGTCAAACGTACTACATCGACAACGTTCCAAATGTACCGACAAAATGTTTACAGGCCTACAACATTAAACTGTTGAAAAATCCAACATTTCAGCAACGTGTACATTTAGGAAAACATCTTGGGGAAAAAGAAAAGAACGCTATTTAATACCGATTACCGGGGCACACTAGCTCCACCATGTAAAGTGGATGCCAGGGGCGTCGATCCATGTTTCGGATTGGGGGGGGGGGGGGGCAAAAAGTGAAAAAAAATGTCAAAAATTTTCGGCGCGCTCCGCGCGCCAAACTGCAATTTAAAATTTTGCGAGCAAAGCGCGCCGAAAATTTGACAATTTCGTATATTTGATGGTATTTTCATGCTAAGTTTAATGATTTTATAGTGCTTTCCAATGTTTTGTTTAACATATCCTTGTATTTCATATTAGGAATTTTTCAAGTTGCCAAAATGATTGTTATTATCAATAATAGGCCCCTATCCAGAACATCAGAAGGCTTTGTTACGGTTGTAGAAAATGCAACTTTCTATTTGACTTGAAAATCTATTGATGTCTGAAGCGCTCGTTCGCTTCGCTCACTCGCACATACATTACCATTATTAGTAGAAGAAGCATCTTCTATTTGTATCAGTAGCGGATCTACAGGGATGGGGTTAGGGCTTAATCTCCCCCCTCCCCCTTGAGCTGCCAAGTGAAAAATTTGTATGGTCTTCTGGTCTTATTATGTTAGTAGATGTCAGGAAAACCAAAATGAGCCTATTGCAAAATTTGTTTTAAAAACAGTGCAAAACACTACAAACCATTAAACTTAACATGAAAATACTATCAAAAATACGCAGTTTTCATAGTTTCATACAAAATTTGTCAAATTTTTGGCGCGCTTCGCGCGCAAACATATACAGTTTTCAAATTGCAAACACATTTTGAAAATTTTCGGCGCGCTTCGCGCGCACATATAGACAATTCTACAATTTTCGGCGCGCTTCGCGCGCAAACATATGCAATTTTTGAATTTTCTCCCATCACCATTCGCTTAAAAAAAAAAAAACACCTTACCAAAAACCTATACCCGCCCCTGTGTATCAATTATTCACTATCTTCGTAAATCATTAAACTGTTATCATTACACAACATGAATAGCCTATGTCGGTACGTCGGGAGTTTGTCGGTACATTCGGGTGCCTTGCCCCCCCAATGGCAAAAAGCTGGCTACGCTACTGAAGATACAGTACAATCACTACAATGTACTGTAGTTTCCTTAGGATGAGTTAATCTAAATGTCTGGAAGCCAGACTATGCCACAGGTGACCCAGGCTATGAACTCTCTTAGGGGCCCTGATGTTTTGAAACCAGATATGTCAATATGGAGTGGTGGGAGTCCTTGAAAGTCAGTAGAAAAACAAGCCAGTTACCAGGAAAAAAAACCCTGGCATGTATGAAACTTGGCTTGAATACCAGGAAATATGCAGATAATTGCATGCAAACATACAAAACTCAGCTGAAACACTCAGTTTTGGGAGAAGTGAAATCTGATGTTGGTGCTTTTATTATCTGATGTTTTTATAAAATGAGTAGGCCTACTTGTTTATAATAAAAATAGAAATCATTCAGGATGTTTATTGTGCAAGTTTTAGGGTAATGAGACATAGTAAGTGTATTGTGTAATTAATTCACAGCATCAATCAAAATGAATAAGAAGAGGTTATGATTTTTATACTGGTACTGGTAATGCACAGGGTTGGCAATTCAAAATTGAAATAGGATTTTATGTTTGAATAATCAACCCAAATGAAACATAGAAAAGGAAGGACAATGAACAAAATAGTGATGAAATTTACAAATTCAAACTGAACACAAAAATTCACACATATTTTGTTCACTTCTTGTAAGATTTTTGGACATGTTTTCCTTATTTTGACAATCAAAAGTTTACTTGCCTGATCGTGCAAGTGAATTTTAGCACTGTAATTTTTACATGCCCGACTGAAATTTTACTTGCCCCGGGCAAGTGGACAAATGCTAGTGTAAAGTCTTGCTGTTGCTGTCGTATGACACCAATGAGATATCAACAAACCAATTCAAAGAGGAGAGGATGTAGCCGCCCGAATGAATATCAGGACTTGAGGGTTAAAGATTAGTGACATGATCGGGAACACTTGAAAATGCCTCAAGAACCAAATCACTTGAAATATATACCAACTATACACCAGCTGGAGCGGATGTCCCAGCTGGAAGGATTTGTCTCTAATTTGTTTACTTAAGGAGAATCAAGTATGAACATTAACTTATCGGGGCACGATAAAAATAGGACCCATAGAAAGCCACACAGCAGGTTTGCCTGCCACGAGGGATATTGACATTAGTTATTTAAGAATGAGTCAATGTTTGTCTACAAGATTTCACAGGAGAATCCTTGCATGTACATGTACATGTAGTTTACTTGATTCTAGAGAAGTTTCAGCCCAAGTTGAGGACTACCCCCGATCATGTCATTTCAGGAATACTGATGAAAATATAATCTCAGACCAAGGAGTATGAAGGAATATGAAGTGTTTACTATTCATATTTGGCATTGTGCATATTGATTTGGAAGGTTAAAACCCGGGGGGGGCCAAGTCAAACATAATGCTGTACACATGCGTGACCAAATCATTTCCAGAACACCCCATAAACTAAGTTTTCTCTGTGTGGCAAAAATAACCGCCCACTAAACGAGTTTTTCGCGGTGCCTTCAGGCCCAAGACCGGCAACATACCCTAAATACGTTTGACTAATAGTCTTCAAAAAAGCTTCGGGGAAAAAATACACCCTAAATGCGTTTGAACAGTGCTTCCAAAAACCACCCTTTTTGTTGAAAATCGGTGTTTTTGATATCCTTAACGCATGCACGCGCGGGCCACATCTAAAACTGAAAAACACCCCTTTAAACGCGTTTTTTTGGTCGCGCATGCGTACAACATTATGTTTGACTGGCCCCCCTCCCCCCCCCCCCCGGGGGTTAAACAGCAATTTGTTTGGTTAATTTTGGGAAATGAGAAACATTCGACAGAGTACACCCATAGCAACACTCCAACACATTCAACACGATATTTGTTGGGTGTGTGTCTGTGTATTATTGTATGTACATGTATAACTTCTACATATAGGCCTATAGTGTACTTTTGTACTGAGAGTAAAGAAAAGACTCGGGGTCATGTATTGTTGACAATTCAATTAGCCTTGAACTTCTAGCAAACAAGCAGGCCTCAGTGTTAAAGGCAGAGCATCTCTTTTGCATGCCTAAAAATAAACAGATACATGTACAATGGCCTTTAGAAGAAAATGCCATCTGGGACCGTTTAGCAAAATATAGGAACTCGAAACTCAGTTTTAGTGGAATTATAGTGACATTAGAATCTGACTTGAATTTTTTTTTCTCGCGAGAAAAAAAATCCTACCATAGAACACTAAACGACTATTGTTTTTCTTTCGCATTTTTCAAATTCTAGAATACTGACCCCCAGATTTCACAGACATGCCCTTCATCAATAGCCTAAGGACATGAGTTATATTTTCCTGGTCTGCGGGGATGTTTGCAATTGCAAATGAGATCCACTGCCTTTAAAATCTAAAAATGTAGAAAGGTATCCACACTGTTTGCACAGTATACACAGGTAATTTACTTGTGCAGTTTTCATTGTGAAAACAAGAATTATAATTTTCACAGGAAATAAAATTCTGGATTTCAATCTACAGGTGCAGGAAAGACCTGTACATTGACAATCCTGATGTAGACTAGATCCAATGAGGAAAAGTGATTATTTCCATTATATGATGCACCACGCGCTACCCCGGGGTACCGTTGTACCCCGGGGTACCGTTGTACCCCGGGGTACCATGTTGTGCAGCGCCCTCTTGTGTTCAAAAATGTATTTTCTTCAGTAATGATCGCTGAAATCAGTGGTTATGATGCAGAGACTGTGCAAGTGCACAACAAAAAAGCATAAACTTACGAAAAATGGGGTAGAAATGAAGCTAAATTTGTTATTTTCACCCTTACATGTATATCATAACTTTTACATAATTTTGTAAGCCAGGGTACAGTGGTGAGTGCTAAAAAATAAATAAATAATTCAACAAAATGGCGGATTTCTAGTTGGTACCCCAGGGTACCATTTATGTCATCACATGTTCAAATGTACATGTCTGTAGTACTTGAGGACAGTTTAATTAAAGCACACAATCTTTTTTCTGGATAGAAACTTACATGTAACTATGCATACTCTGTACATGTAGGAATTAACAGACCTCAACAGAAAATGGCTGAAACTGACTTATCGTCAGTATGCCAAGATTTTGAAACTGACTATCTACAGTCAGTGAATCATTAACAATCTCAATGGAATTTTATGTTCACATTGTGGGTTTCGCTGTAGTGCAGGAGCTATTGTAATGTATGCAATGGTGCATAAAGCATGTATTTTGTGGTGTGTGGTGCAGTAATGTCAGTGTGTGCTATAATGCCAATGAATGCTACATGAAGGTGGTGTACTTATGTAGCAGATCATGTGAAAAATCCAAAGGTAACGACATATTGTTGCTAGGGAGTAAAAAATAAAATATGATATTTTTTTTAAACCAGCATGTTTACAAACACATGGCAGTATGATGTCACTCTCTTGATTTTACCCCACTATTTGTTTGATACTGACTGAAATACATATATATAACAATTTTAAGTTTTCTGGTACAGTAGATAAGAATTCTGATCAATTATGTGTTGAAATGTTGTTTTTAACTGGGAGCAGTCTATTGTATTGATGTTTGAAGTTAAATTAAACTTGTGCATGCGTTCATTTTATCCCTTTTCAGAGTTTTTGAAATTTGAATATACAGTAAGATCAAAGTTAATTTCCATTTTCCTCCTACATTTACATACATACTGTGCACAGACAGCACAGTACATGTATGTTTGTTAATTTCAAATACTGAACTCCTGAGCAAAACTGTGACTTTAATCCTGTTGTACTACAGTATCACATACCAATATGATAGAATGATGATAATATCAAAGTGAATTTTCTGCAATCAAATTGTGAGTTCCTTCTTCATTATTTGTTCGCTTCCCTCAAGAGCTAAACAGCCTCTCTACTAAGCTGCACATTTGATTAGATTTTACTTCATCTGCAGTGCTGTCAAACGTTGCTGCTTATGTGGTGAAGCCAAATATAAGATTGAGCAGCCTTGAAGTTAGGCTAGAAGCTGTTTGGCAAAACATGGCCGATATAATGCTGATGGTGTTTTTAACTTGGATAATTAATTTCTATCTGCCAAGCTTGAGCTGGTTCGTGTGACTGTCGTGAAGCCATACTAGTGAGTACATGTTCCTTGGCCAGCATTATCAAAACAACTTGATACTGTTGATTTAATTTTTTTAGTTTCAGAAATACAACTTTACAAGTATTCACACTGTACCCTGCTGGAATTGGAGTTTCTATCATTTGTGAGGCCATTGAAAGAGAGTTGTAGAGACAGTGCTTTCCGTTTGAAAAAAATGGTCTTTTTCATTTCTGAAAACCTGTAATTCCGTTTCAACTTGATCTTAAATTGGAAATTCCATTTTTTCACAGAAAATGTACAGAAAAAACAAGTTTTGCAATGGTGAATTCCATGGATTTGTACATGAAAAATATAAGAACCAAACGGATTTTCCATTTGATTTACCGGTAAAACAGAAAATCACTGTCTCTAGAATTGCAGAGTGATAGCAAAGTATTTCGGAATTTCATGAATAAAGGTGATATTTAGCTACGTTTTGTCTTGAACTTATGACTTTTTCTTATTTGACAATGTGTAGTCCCACATATTCAATTTTTTGTTGGATACCCGAATCCCAAAAATTTAATCGGGGTTTGACTTTGGCAGCAGATTCCCATCGGATATTTGACTACAGCCTTAAAACCACTGGCTAACATTTACCACAGTAAAAAAAAAATCTGAGCTACATGATTTCCCATGCTACCAGTGTCTTTGATAAGGTCTAAAACTAAAGCCCTGAAAAAATTGTATTTCAAAATGATTATTTAGTGCTTTAAAAAAGTGAAAATCGTAAGTTGACCTGTCCATTTCCTCCAATAGACTTACTGTGTGTACATGTAGATCTAGGTTATTTTTTACTCGCCCCGAGTTTATTCATTCATATCTTGCCAGTGGTAACATAAATTTCCAAACTTTTGTATTCTAGGGTGTTTATTTGTCCATTCAACCACTACTATAAAGCTCAGATATCAAAATTTGACAATTTTTTAAATTGAAGCTCCACAATGTTCACCTATCACTTTTAAAAAAAACTATTATTTGCCTGATATTCATCAGCATTGTGTTTCCCTGTTTCTATTCAAAGCAACTTGGTGTCACCCTGGACCCCTTTAATTAATCTGATTAATGAGCCAGATCAAACCTGGTAAATTGTAAGCCAAATGCCCTTGAAGTTTTGGCCTATGAAAAGGGTAAATTGATGTGAGCTATGAGATCTATTGTATTGCTATCACTCTACCCTATTATGCCCCCGGAGTCTGGATAGGGCTACATACACTGTATAGCCGGCCTACAAATTAGTTGATCTGTAAACTGAAATATTCTAAAGTCTGCTTAAAATTATAGTACTGGTATTTTCAGATTGAAACAATGCAGGGCTGTTTAACCATAGATATGGTTTAACAGTACTGGGTTACAGTATAGTATCTATGGTTACAGTGTTCCTTACGCTGTCGTGCAGTTACCATGGCAACCAGAAAACAAACGATAAGCTTTGTGGGATCCAAGGGGTAAAATGAAAGTATTCAAGTGTTCTTTGATTGGAATATGGCCAATTATGATAATCAGAGCTTGGCACAAGGCGACCTGCATTCATGCTTACCTCGTGTAAGGTGTTCATCAAAAGTTCCAAAATTCTCCATCGATATATGTACAGGTACATGTGATGCACCACGCATTACCCCGGGCTACCGCATTGTGAAGCGCCCTCTTGTGTCAAAAAATGTATTTTCTTCGGCTATGATCTCTGAGATCAGTGGTTATGATGCAGAGGCTGCACAAGTGCACAACAAAAAGTCATTATAAACTTATGAAAAGTGGGGTGAAATTGAAGCTGAAGTTGCTATTTTCACTCTTCAAACATAACTTTTACAGAGTTTTGTGACACAGGGCACAGTGCTAAAAGATAAATAATTCAACAAAATGGCAGATTTCTATAAATTGGTACCCCAGGGTACCATTTATGTCATCATGATTGTTAAAAAAAAGGGCAACTAAAATTACTATTCTTTGAGAACAAATTAATTTTTATTCCCCATCCCAAGCTATGGGCTTTCAGAAATTGTCAAAATTGTATGATGAGATCTAAAAAGGTCACCCCCATGATGTAGGATCATGTAGCCCATGATGAGAATCATGTAGCTCACATTTTTTTGAATGGAAATATTAAAGGGATGCACCGCTCGTAATCCATGTACGTTCAATACCATTTGCTTGCCCCTATTACAAGGCTGCGCGTAACATCAATCGTGGAGCTGCGAACAGAATTGCCATTGAGGAAAGGGCTGTTGTCAATTGGGTTTAGTTTGTTTTTCTTCGGTTGAATGCGTGCTGCATCTACATGTAATAGGGAAATGTTCACAATTTGTGACGTGCACGCTCGTTTTTTTGATAGCATACGGGCATTCCCGAATATCACTCGGGAATACTCGAGCTGGGCCACCTGGAAAACTTCACGATTTGTGACTTTTTGGTCCCTTTAAAATTCAATGCCTTTAATGTCCTTGGTTGTATAGAGTGCACTGTACAATCATGACATTACATGTATCTCAGAACCTTGTACTCATTTTATCCCGATATCAGTCTCAATCAGATGAACTTTCAGGAAGCCGATCTCATCTCCAATGATCGCGCTTGTTCCATCGCACGGCAACTATCTCCATTGCCATGGTAACGCAGCCTTGGTCTTGTGTAATGAATTGACTGCGTGGTAAGAAATCAGCCCAAATTGTCCCTGAGCCAACCGTCACAAAGAAATTGAAGTGTTACATGGCTTTCTAGTATCTGGTGCATTGTAATGCAGCCTACGTATATTGTAGGCATACTATCCGGTGTGTGTCTCTTGTTTGTACAATTTGTATTCATGCTAAAAGTACTACATCAATCAAATATTTCTATTACGTCTGAATGTAATGAACCTGAATGATCAAAATACATTTGGATTACAAATATATGTAGCTTTTGACATTTGGTAGAGAATACAAGACCATTTTTTTTAAACTGTGGAAATGCAGTATGCTCACACACACTTCATGAAAAGACAGGAAACAATATTCAAACCCTCACCATTGTATAATTAGTGGCATTACTATCACATTCAAGATTGAGTTATGCACAGCAGTGAGCAGCCACAGCTATAATATTGGAAGGCAGGCTACATGTATGTTTGGCGATCTCAATCCCAGACCCTTAGCTGCATGGCAGTCATTTTCTGGACTAAATAACACATTTAGTTGGCCCCACAATTGTCACTTAACTTTCTAGCAGCAATCTATTGAAATGATCACTCCAGCATAGGAAATAACCCAGGGCGACGGGCGATTTAGCCCTTGGCAAAGCCCAAATCGCCCCCTAAAATCCCCCAAATCCAGTTCTTTGGGGGCGACCATTTCCTCCAGAATTGACCTCAGATTTGCTACGAAAAAATTCACATTTTGTCTTATTAATATTATGGCATTGAAACAAAAATGAATTAAATGGTTGCTTTTATGGATGAAGCACTGGCTAAAACATCGACAAAAAAGTAGCCCCCAGTGGTAGAAAAATAGCCCCCCAAAATTCAAAAGTACCCCTAAGGCTCTAATAAAAATCGCCCTTAAAATTAATTCCTACCCTGTATGGATGGTAGTTAAAAATTGTGGAAACAAAAATTAGAGGGAATATCATGAATTGGTCAAGGTTGAGAGAAGGGTAATGGTTATGAGCTATTTCCTCTGTAACTTTGTAGTTAGTGGTACCCCAATTAGACAACTCGACCTCTGCCATAAATTGTAAACAAATGTATTGTTTTGTTCTAGGAGGTTTATACGAAGTTAACAAGAAAAACATTCTGATATTAAATAGATTAACAATAATACTCTCCTAAAATTCCAAATAGTATTATGTGATCCCAGAACAGGACAGAAAATACTTTAGTGATTTTAGTACATTACACGCGTGTACACTGAACCCTATGAGGAAAATTGAGGATTTTTTAAAAATATTATTTTAGGGGCTTTTTGTGTGTGTTTATTTTGGGGGGAATCGCCCTCGGCCCCTATGCTGTTCCAGAACCATTTTAAGCCGAACTTGGGACTGCCATAATCTTGCTGATCCCTGCCTTTAAGTTTAATCCATTTTCTGGGTCAGATTGTCAGTCTAGCCTAAACACACCACAAGCCAAGATAAGAACACATTGCACTGAGGCACTGAGGCACTGAGGCTTGACATATGGTTGAACTTTGACCTTTTTAAACTGTGCATACCAAAGGTTTCACTTCTTGGTAAGTCCCCAAATTGTTCTTGAAGACAACTTGGCAGAATATTTAGGTCGATAGGATTTATAACTTTCTCTGAAAATGCCCTGAGCCCTTGAATGCATGCAAGAAAAGGAAGTCAGTGGACCAGAGTTTTGGGGTGCTATGGGTGAATGGCCATGGTCTTTATTCCGCTGCTACAGTGCTAGCAAACAATGCAAAGCCCTGCACAGTGCAGTGGTCAGTGAATGAATGAGACAATGGAAGCTCCTTGTTGTACACACAGTGATACAACAAATTCTCCAGGGCCTATGTAATTAGAGTGCTACCTAAATTATGTGCAATGATTTGAGTTGAGCATCAATTTAATACTGTACAATTGTACATGATAAATGATCAACTATGAACTTGGGAATTTGTGTATCAGTGACAGATCTTGTGCTTCAAATTGAATACAAAATGAGATTCAACAAGGATTATTACTGAATAATTGGTTCAATTCAGTACATGTATGTACATGTACATGCTGGTACACGATATGTACTTTATGCATAGGATTTGTATGTCAAATTGTCAATACATGTACATGTATGCATTATTAACCTGTTGCCTCCCAGATACCATAACTCCTATAGACTACATCCAGCTACTGTAGGCTGTAGCAAAATCTTTCAGTACCAATTACAAGCAAACTATAGTCTAGATGGACTTTCACAAAGTGAGAGGCTAAGTTGTTCCCAATTTCCACTGGGTTATAGTAAACTGCAATGTACATGTACTGCACATGGGACTTACTTGTAGGCCTACTTGTATGTGTTAACTACATGTAGGCCTGAATTTTGCCTTCATTTTGAATGCTAATTAATGACACATTGATGTGGCCTGTACTTTGTGTGATTATCTTCTGTGACATTTATTCATGTGGTGATGATTGTGTAGTGTCATTCAATCTAATGTGTTAGAATCAATGAGGCATCATGCACTGCATTACGTACATGAATCACACATTACACGTGTGTATGATGAGTTTGAAATTAGGGTATATTGCATGCATGACTCATACTAATAACTGGATTCAAAAGTCAAAACCAGTGCTTGGTCCCACTACCCATCTGAGTCTGATAGGCAAGACTTGCCCGCTTTCTCGGGGCAAGTAAAATTTCATGTTGGGCAAGAAAAAACTCAAAATTTTTAAATTGACAAGCCCTATGAAGTTCAAGCTGTAAATTTTTTGTTGAACTCCAGCCCTAACCAATTTAATAAAAGGTGTTTGTTTTTACTTACATGTAAGACTTTGCCATGTTGCCATGTTTGTATTGGCAGTGAACTTATGAGGAAGGAACTCTGCATTACTACATGTGTACATGACCACGGTGATGTACCGGTGTAACTCTTTGTACTTGAACTTGACGAGCAATCAATTTGAAGGGGAAATGGCGTACAGTTTTTACTTGGAGATGTCATGAGCAGTACTACACGTATGTAGAATGTTTTGGGTTTGAGCATATGGAGTAGGCTTGTTTAGACTCTGCAGTAGGCCCCTACAGGTAAAACCTCTATTCCTCTAAACAGTAAGAGGAAGAAATTTATAGAAATAAAGAATGTGGGAATTTTTTTGTTTAAACATACTGCTATAAATCTAAATTGATGATAATTCATTTTGATCCAAAAGTTGTAGCCTGCCCTCTTTTGCTGGGGGGGGGG
>JZLH01S0615681.1:7635-17819 GCA_001188425.1 Eucidaris tribuloides
TTTATTCCACAAAAACGCAGTATGTGAAGCAATTTTGGATTTCATGAGATGACTAAAGTAAAAAGTAAAATACATTTGAGCGAAATAACAATTATATAGTTATATTTTTTTTAAATCCACCAAAAATCATGAAAAAAATATTAAATTAAAGTAATTAAAAAAAAACACAGAAAACTGATAAATTTTGATCTAGTATCATTTATGACTAAATTAACATCAGAGTAGTGTCTGTTACAAGTCTAATAACGCGCGTAACAACCACGTGACTCAACAACAACAACAAAACTGCCATTTATAAACACAGGTTTTAGTGTCGCGTCGGACGCTACAAAATGCTCAAAATTCCTGAAATACTTAGATTATAATTGTTTCACCTGGGGCTAACAAATATTAATCCCAGACGTATCGTTCACGGAAAAATTGCAACTTCTAAAATGTTTTTTAAGTATTCCCTAATTATGAGCATGAGTGTACATTTTTTGTGGGGGGATCTAAGTAATGATTTATAAATTAAATAAACATAGCGTGGATACTAGTTCCATGGAAACAAGAATATAAACGACATCAAAATTGTATCTACATGTACTTCTATGTGCAACTGAACACAAATATGAAGATATTTGTAGCCACTTTGAAAAAAATATTTAAGTTCACTGCATCCTGAGCTTACTCTCGCAGGAAATAAATGACAAACCAATTAAACGGAATTAAACTTGATATGAGGTGATCTTTTGCTTTTAATTTACTAAAATCAGGTTAACCAATATATACATTTATTACAAATATTAAATAATGAATCTTATACATTAAAGCTGGCTCTGTGAGCCTGTTTACAGAGAGGACCCAATAGAACCTACAAATTACAGGCCACCTGCAAGAATTCTTACTGGTAAACCACAAACCTTGTGCAAACATAGCAGCAATGGTGTGATCTCTTGGTGTTAAAAAATGGACGTCCGGAATGAGAAGATATCAACAAAAAAAAAAACACTTAAATAACATAACCACATACATAAAAAATACATGACATTTCATGCCGAGACAAACTTTCAAAAGCAACCTATCCACTACATAAAAAAAGAAAATCAGCTTATTCCTACCTTGGACTTTCAGAAGACCCACATTAGTATGAATTTCTTCTCCACTTTGAGAGATACCCACACATTTGTAGTGGCCTTGGTCCTGTGGTTGTACCGGGTCTATTACAAGAGTCGGGGTGTTATCAAAGCTACCAAGTCTGAAACCATCCTTCATCCATGAAAAGGAGATAACATTCTTGAAGGCACACGTGAATAGCGCGCGGCCGTAGAGACGCGGGAAGGCATCGCTCGGATGTAGTATGACGGATGGTGGGTCTGGTAAAGGAAGTGAAATAGCAGTAGGATGAGAGGAACCGGAAGTCGAACAGGGGATTAGAGAATGGAGAGAAATAGAAGAAAATCAATCAGGAAGCAGAAGAAATAGAACAACAGTAAGAACAAAAAGAATAAGACGACGAATACAGAAGAAAGAAGAGGGAGAAAAAAGAAGGAATTGTAATGAATGCATTTATCTACAGCAACTGACAAAAGCAATAACTGCAGTCCAACTCTTAACGTGCCGAAGTCGCAGATCTGCACCAAATAATACACATAAAGTCCATAGACATTTAAATCCCATGGCGTCACTACCCTCTCATGATGATTTTATGTAGAAAACTGGTTCAATCTTTTGTACTAAGTAGTCATTTGTCATAAGCAGGCCCTATTACCTTCAACTACCTTAATGACATTGCTACTGCAATGACGAACTGACTCTGACTAAATAGGACCTTTGCGAATCATCGGGGACATATTAGGGTTTATAGCTTCCATACAATCTATTAAAGGTAATGTATAATCTGGATGATTCATAATAATAACAATCAAGATAATACATTTATAATTACTATTATTATTTTATGATCAATATTACTATGACTGCTACTTCTATTAAAGGCAAATAACGATTTTTCCAGTTTAAAAAAGTACTGAGCTACATGATTCCCCATGCTACCAGTGTCTCTGATACGGTCTAAAAATGAAGCCCTGAAAAAAATGCAGTTTAAAATGATCATTAAGTGCTTTAAAAAAGTGAAAATCATTGAGAGACCATTCCAGGTTTCCCCCATAGACTGCTGTATTGCAGAATTTCCTATCGGCTGAGAATAAATTCATGTGCCGAGTTTTGTCTGTACTTATTTTACTGGTGACAGCATAACTGTCTAAACTTTTGTGTTCAAGGGTGTTTATTTGCCCATACAAATACTGTCAGATATATCAGATAGCAAAGTTTGACAATTTTTTAAATGGGGCTTCCACAATGTTATATAGTGTCTTTAAGATAATAAAGTCTTATGAACGACGAATAAATGTGGGTGGCAGGAATCGAACCCAGACTCTCACACGTAAAAGGCGGAGAATTATCCACTTCATCTCAACATCTGTACCTTCATGCTTTCTACACTCAGTGTATGATGGCCCGTGATGATGATAAGACCTACCTTCAGGAATTATCTCTATTTCACAGGTTAATCCGTTGAACCCAGGCGCACAGCGGCAGAAAAATGTGCCCACGTCGGATGTGATACAAGTTCCCCCATTACTACAAGGGTTTGTATCGCACAGATTAATTGCTGAAATGCGAGGAAAACAATGATTGGTTATAACAGTTCGTGAAACGAAAAAGAATCATATCAGACGCATAAACATTTATCTCGCCGCAAATTATCCATTTTGATGTTAATAACAGGATTGCCCCATTGTGTCTTTATAGTCTTTCGTTTATACACCCCCCCCCCTAAAAAAGGGTATAATACAAAATTTACGGCACTCGAGAAAGTACAATACATTTTCACGCTCTCATCCCTACACCATTGCCATTTTTAGACTCTAAGCATTATTCTTATTGTACAATACATTTGTAATACAATTTAGGCCGCCTGCATAGATTCAGAATCTAGTAATCGTATCCTAATGTTGACGAAAAATCTGCAAAATTAATGTCAGACTGACTTGTAAAAAAATATCCCGTGGGGGTCACACCCCGGGGCCACTGTCATTACAAGGTGTAGGACCATGCGCGTGTATGAATTTTCAAAATGGACCCTAAACAAGTTATTATCTGTCGATCTTAAAATACCATAAACGAGTATTCAAATCTGAAAAGATACACTTTTCAAGTTAGCATTCTGTTAAAACTATACCCCCTTTTCCTGATTTTGGCGATTTTGATACCCGTATCAATGTACGCGCGTACATCGCCCAACCGTGAAAAACAACCCTTTTTACTCGTTTTTTCACACGCGCATGGTGTACACCTTGAAATGAGTGAGAATCAAATTTCATTAAAATCTTGGTCACCCTGTTTTGATTGTAAACCCAAAGACCCTTTTCCCGGTCAGTTTGACCCTAAAATTTCTTATTGTGTGCATTTCAAATGTACCTACCGACACAATGCGATCCATTTCCCGTGAAGCCAGGTCGACAGGTGCACAAGTAAGACCCGATGACGTTATGACAGAGGGCGTTGACGTCACATCTCCTAGTGACATTGACCGAATTACACTCGTCAATGTCCGCACAACGACCATTATCATCCTCGTAGCCTTCATTGCAGACACACTCGTGGAAACCAGGACTGCTCCTACATCGGGCGACAGGTGGGCAAGTGTGCGCATATTCACACATATCCTCTTTCAATTTTCCATTTTGGAGGTGAAAAAAGTGATGAAGAATATAATACACACAATTTTAATAAAGCCGCAAAAGGGTGAACATAGACTAAAAGATGAGGGCTTCTTGAAAGGTAAAGTTGTTATTCTAAGAAAAAGGCAAACGGCAAGCGTTTCGCTATCGCAGTGCGTATCAAAATTATCCCATTTCAGTCTTTGAGCTGTTCAGAATATATGTTGCATAGACTTTATCTCCGGAAAAGGAGATTCCAGAATGCTGTTCTCAAGCTTTGTTCTGATTCAAAAGAGGAACGAATGATAGTAAAAAAAACACACACACACACACCTAATAATACATAAATAATAAAATAAAATTGTACCTCAAGCATGTCAAGTGGAATTGACCAGGAATCGTATCCAAGCAAAACTTCTTGACAATTCGGCATGTACATTTCAGGCACCTGGGAGCCGAGGGGTGCTGAGAGTACGTATCGCATCATCCACTAATCTTTTTAAAGGAGTATATGGCACCCCTAAGAAGTTGGCTCCTTCACATTTTTGGTGACACTATTAGACTGTCATCGACTTTTTTTCTTTAAGCCAGTATTGACACCATAAAGCGCATTTTCATCTCAAAAGTGAGAGTAGCTGCTGCACCACAATGCACTTGCTTTGAGCATGATCGATTTTTCTGCTCTTCAAATTGTTTTGGGTCTCTGCAGAGGTGCCTGCAACAGGGAAGTGAAGAAGAGAACCCGGGGGGGGGGGTACTCAGATTTGGTTCCGACGGGGGTGTACCGCTGAAGTCGACAAACCCGACCCTTTTTTTGGCGGAAAATGGTACCTATTATTAAGGTTTTTATTAAGAAAAGTAGCATTTTTGTGCATTTTAGCGACGAAATAGGCGAAAATATCTAGTATAAACCGTAAAATTTCAAAATCATGACCCATGTTAGTAAAGATTTTTTCCCCAGAAACCATACCCATGTTTAAGGATTTTTTGCAAAAAAAGTCACCTACTAGAGCGGCACGTTCCCGTTTACCTTACTAGGCAAGTACCCCCCCCCCTCCCCCGGGGAAGAGAATATAGGCAGGCTGGAATGGGTGGAAGAAAGTCACCGGAGTGATGTATGACAGAAGGGTATCTGCCTGAACGAAAGGGGGGGGGGGATTTATAGCACAGTGGTTAGACCAGCCGTGATGTAGGCCTACGGGCCAATTGAGACACTATCACAACAAAGTGGTTCGTGAACCACGAGTCTCGCCTGAATTCACGATCAATAAAGCATGCAATATGATCTTTTGACTCCTAGGTGACCTTTGATGTAACCTTTGTAGGTATCATATATGTGACTGACAATACCCAATGATCATTTGTTCCAAGTTTGAACAAAATTCATGCCAAAAAAAAGAAATGAGCGAAAGTTAAACAAAAACTTCAACATTTTCGTAACTCATATCATTTGACCTTTTGACCTCTAGATGACCTTTGACCTCATCATCCTCATCACGAAACATGTGGTATTACCCAAGGATCATTTGTACCAAGGGTGGACACAATTGCTGTAGAAACAAAGAAGTGAAAGGTAAACAAAAACTTTAAGATAAATGATGCACATGGCCTCATTCATTTGACCTTTTGACCTCTATATGACCTTTGACCTCACCATTCTCATCAAC
Source organism: Eucidaris tribuloides (assembly GCA_001188425.1). Lineage (NCBI taxonomy): Eukaryota > Metazoa > Echinodermata > Echinoidea > Cidaroida > Cidaridae > Eucidaris > Eucidaris tribuloides. The sequence goes on from JZLH01S0615681.1 coordinate 13,007, forward strand.
ACACATGTGGTATTCATTACCCAAGGATCATTTATACCAAGTGTGAACACAACTGAATCAGAAATAAAGAAATGAGAGCAAGTTAAACAAAAACTTCAACATTTTTGTAACTCATATCATTTGACCTTTTGACACTAGATGACTTTCGACCTCATCATCCTCATCAACACACATTTGGTATTACCCAAGGATCATTTGTACCAAGTGTGAACAGAATTGAATCAGAAATAAAGAAATGAGAGCAAGTTAAACAAAAGCTTTAAAATTTTCGCAACAAGAAAAATGATACAAATGGCCTCATATCATTTGACCTTTTGACCCTTAGATGACCTTTGACGTCATCATCTTCATCAAGAAAAATGTGGTATTACTCAAGGATCATTTGTACCAAGTATGAACACAAATAATGCCGAAATAAAGAAATGAGAAGTTAAACAAAAACATTTTCGTAACAGACCAACAGACTAACAAGAAATGTGATTACTGGGTGTCTGCCGAACTTCGTTCAGGTGAGACACAAAGGCAGGAAGAAGAGTTCGATATGGCAGAGTTGAAGATGTTGTAATTTTCTTTGGGAGTGACAAGAAGGGACAAGGTTAGGAATAAGTTTGCGAGAGGGACATTATATGTAGGAAAGTTGCGGGATAAGGCGATAGAAGGAAGACTGCGGTGGTGACATGAAGGAGAGATAGACTACATATAAACACAACAAAAAAAGTAACTACCCCCTTTTCTACCATAACTTTTCGCAAAATAATTTAGCAGGATTATTTTTACACTCATTGACTAACCTCTGTGTGAAAATGGGATTGATCCGTCAAGCCACGCATGAGTGAGCATGCATTAAAGGCGAAATGCCACCTTTCAAAAGTCACAGCAGTCATCTCTATGCCAAAATCATGGTAAATAATGGCATTTTTTGCTTTGTTCATAAAGTGTGTTCACTCAACCATGACATGGTTAAAACCTCTTATGTTCGTACAACATGTAAAGATACATTTTGCTGAAAAATACCGGATTTCAATTGTTTCAATAAACTAAACGGATTTTACAATTTCAAAATTGATAAATATGGAAATGTTTTATTTGAGCTCCTTGAAGCGTAAAATATGCGAATAGTGCCAGGGGAGGTGTAAGGGGGTCAAACGATAGATGATTAACATAAATAGCACTTAATTATTCACCAGAAACAAGATTTGTCAAAATCCTGCATCACAAATTCCCCAAAATGACCCTTGTGACTTTTGAAAAGTGACATTTTTGCCTTTAATGCATGCTCACTCATGCATGGCTTGACGGATCAATCACATTTTCATACCTGAGTTAGTCAATGAGTGTAGATATACTCCTGTCAAATGTCAGACTTATTCCGTTAAAAAGTTATGGTAGTTTGAAAAAGGGGGTAGTTACTTTTTTTGTTGTGTTTACATAGGAAGAAATATGTCGGAAATGGTGCCACTAGGAAAAGGGAAGTATACACCAAAAAGGAGGGTTATGGACGGTGGTAAGAGAGGATATGATTGGTATGACAGAGGAGATATCGCAGAATATATAGATTGTGTTGGAGCGCTTGTGTCTCCTAGTTTATGGGAACGGCCGAAAGAGAGAAGATCAGACGAGGCAACACCCTTAATAATCCCTCGATCTGCCGCTGAATCAGCAGTTTGCAACAACTCGTTCCGGGTTCCTGTACATTTTGACACGTTTGTGAAAGTTGGAACAGACCCTTACCCAAGGTGGTTACGAACAGAGACGGAGAAGATCGTTCACTGATCAGCTGGTCCTCCCCTTCTATGTTATACGCCCTCATCCATAGTTCGTACGAGACTTTGTGCTCCAGGCCTTCCAGCACGTAAGAGTTAATCCCCGTGTTGGGTATGTCTGTAAATGCAAACATTTTCCAAAATTTAACACATTTAGCATGACTGTCGATAGGTAGACTACGGTGTAGGGTGCATAAACTTGTGTAATTGTGAAGTTAATGTATGTATACCGTACCATCTCCCTTCTCTGTTGCAAAAATGTACTTTGTGAATCCAAAATATATTTTAAAGATTGTCCGAGACTTTGTGCTCCAGGCCTTCCAGCACGTAAGAGTTAATCCCCGTGTTGGGTATGTCTGTATATGCAAACATTTTCCAAAATTTAACACATTTAGCATGACTGTCGACAGGTAGACTACGGTATAGGGTGCAGAAACTTGCGTAATTGTGAAGTTAATGCATTTATACGGTACCATACCCGTCGCAAGTTGTCAGGATGTTCACTCAAGGAATATCTTCTCGCTCTGTTGCAAGAAAGTACTTTGTGAATCCAAAATATATTTTAAAGATTGTCCGTCCCTTTTATATGCTTAAAATTCTGAATCGCTAATCACCATAACAAACTGAAGAAAACTGATGTTAGACCATCTCTATAACTTTAACATTTGGAAGCTTGCTGTATATGCAAAACTTTCTGCCGTTAAATTAAAAAAAATGACTTTGTTTTCGTCCCACGAAAAAATTATCAGTCTGCGTTACAGTTCCCATTTTGTTATCGTGTGTGAAGTCCTGAATTTTTTTGAAGTACAATATTACAAAAGTATTAAATGATTGCTTCTGAAGAACAAATTATGTTCATAATTTGTGCTGTCATATTAAATAGTATACAGATATCTCAACAGAACAACAGTTCAACATTTCAACAAACAAAACTACCAAAAGCCTGAGGCATAGACTATTAATCACGCATCGTTCATGTTTATTATTTGAATTTTTCATGACATCCGAATTTTAAATTTTGAATATACAACTTGCCTGACTTGCTCTAGGTTTTGTTAATGTTTTCGTGGTTTTGTGGTGATCTGCAAACGGACGTGCTGTCTTTAAAACTTAACAAACCGACTGGCGAACGCACCATATCAAATAACGATTTTGTATTAACTTGAAAAAAAATTCTACAAATTGTAGTAAAGATTTTTTTTTACAATCTTCACAGAAACCAGATTATGAAAAATGATGCGAGGATTTACGACAATTTACCAAGACCAAAAATACTCACTTTTATATGTCTTATAGGTTTTGCCATATTTAACAAAAATACGTTAACATACTATAATATGGCACAGATTTATCTTTAGTTCAGATTACATAAGCATTGGAAGCTACTTTTTACAGTACGCAATAGTGTGAGAAGTGACAACGGCAACGACAGAGTTAACCACCAAAGGGAAGGTCATATTTGAATCGAGTTGTCGTTCAACTACTGTCCCCACATACATTTATATCTGAACCAGTTTGATGTCACCAATACAAAAAACTAATCAAGTTCAATTTCATCCCCTTATGTCGCGCTCACGAAGGTCACCAAGATAAGCAACCAGTCTTTCGAGTTTTACCTCACCTTAGCGTTGCTGATCTGTACTGAAAAATATGTGATTTATTTTTTCAATTTTATTAGCTATTGATTTCATGTACTAGCGCATCTCCAATTTGTAATATTACATGGTTGCTGAATGCACTATGAAAACAAAATCAGCAAGAATGAATGAGTGCAGATATACATCCATGTCTGCGTTATTCGCCACAATTGATAGCAACTACTGTTTGTAATATAATGGTACACAAGCCCTTTAAGCCCTTTTTGTCGTCATCCAGCACAGAATCCTGCAACACCACAGTATCAACAGGGCGGTCAACAGGGACACGGTCTCAAACTTACTCAAAGGGGGGTTTGTTAGGGTCACATCCTGACACGGGATCAGCTATGTTTCTGATGACGATCATTTGTGACTAAATTAGAGTCAAATCTGCCACAATTCGGTGTCAAAATCTTCCCTACATGAGAGTCAAATGTGGCGTATTTCAGGATAAAACCTGGCCTGTCTCTGGGTTGGCCTGCGACAGACCCCTTTTTCGAGTCAGTCTAACTACGTGTTTTGTAGAAAGAAGGATAAGAGTACCTCTCTCGATGAATCCAGTCCGACTTTCCGATCCTCGAACTTCCAGGATGTACCCTGGCAACCGTCCGTTCTTTTCCAGTGGTTCTGACCAGGTCACTGTTATGTTGGTGGAGAATGTGCTCTCCTCTGGTAACGTAACGTTCTTTGGTGGTGAAGGGTCTTGGAGTCATTCCCATCAGAGAAATAGAATTGAGAGTTAGTTTATTTAACGTTTGTGACTATGAACATTTATCCTTGGTCTAATCTTCAAAAGAAGATATTTAAACAGGTAATCAATCTTTCGTCATCAAATGTAAGTATAATATTTTGTTCTGTAATTCCCATGAGTTTTTGTCTTTCTCGTCAGCCAGAAGCACCATCCCCACACACTCATTCTCCCCCACACACACACAAACACACACACACACACACACACACACACACACACACACACACACACACACACACACACACACACACACACACACACACACACACACACACACACACACACACACACACACACACACACACACACACACACACACACACACACACACACACACACAGACACACACATCCCTAGACATGGCAAGCTTTTCAATAAGCGTCTTGCCTTTGCCTAATCAGAATCCACGTATATCCGGAAGAACAACCTGAAGCCATTGTTCAATTACCTTTGGTACAACTATCATTTGGCGGCGACAGGAGCGTCGATCCATGTTTCGGATGGGGGGGGGAGCAAAAGTGAAAAAAGTCAAAAATTTTGCCAAATTGTAATACGGAATTTTGTGCGCAAAGCGTGCCGAAAAATTACAATTTTGTATGTTTAATAGTATTTTATGCCATGTTTGATAGTTTTATAGTGCTTTCCAATGCTTTTTTAAACAT
>JZLH01S0615681.1:23636-34710 GCA_001188425.1 Eucidaris tribuloides
AGATAATCCCATGACTTTTCAGAATTTCCCTGACCTGGACTTGTCATTGTTTTTGTATCTAGACTCAAGCAGGTACACGTGCCTCCCATGATTAAAACGAAATTCGAATAACGAAATTCCTGTTACAAACGAAGCTAAAAATCAGGTCCCACAATCATCATCTATATCTCGCTTCATACTTTGACTGTTCGGGTATATATCCGAATTCTTCAATATAACGAAGAAAACTGCTCGTGTATACCCCTAAAGATTTTAAATCCGGGTAAGTTCCGCGTTGTACTGTACTATGTTGCTACGGTGTGTTGTGTAGATGTGTGGGTGTGTTCGTTGTTTGTGGAATGTCATTGCTTTGTATCGTCGTTACTCTTGTGTGTGTGTGTGATGTGTGCAGGTGTAGGTAACGTGTATGTGTTATGGTATGTATTGTTGTGTGGTGATGGCGCAGTGCAATATGTTTAGTGTTTTTGTGTGTGTTTGTGATTTGTGTTTCGTATAACATACCGTAAGTGGTTATTTTTGTTTTGAGTGTGTGATGGTGCTGTGTGTTTGTAGTGTGTTAATTATGAGAAATCATTTACTAAATACAATAATGTGAGCATTAATAAAATAAAATATGCCATTATCACTATCAATATTATCAGATTATATCTGATATCGCTGACTGATATCAGAATGATCTTACGGCACTGGGATCATTATTTTGCCAAATCATTCCCGCAAAAAACGAGAGACAATAAAATATAATATTATAAACTAACTGCTAGGCCTATTATGATGATAGGACATGTTCTGTGAAATCTGGGGGTTCAGCAGTAATTACGTTAGAACTTTGAAAAAAGGGTCTGTGTGGAAAGAAAAACAATAGTCCAGTTTAGCTGGTATCATTCTATTGGTAGGCAATTTTTTATCTCGAAGACAAATAGATTCAAATCAAGAGTATAGAGTCTAATAGGTCAATAGTCCACTAAAACTTGAAGTTTTCTATAGCTCTTGTTATCTTGTCCCTATTAAATTTTGTCTACAGCTGTTCTTATATGGTATTTTCTTTCTTTCTATACAACAGTGTAGTTATCGAGCATATGTTATATTTTTTAGTGCATTCTGTCGGAAGAGATGCCTCCTGCCTTTAAGATTGTAATGATATGCTCCCGCTTACTGTAAAATAGCTTATTGCTCAGTGAAAATTGTTTACTTTGTATGCGCACAAATTGTTGCAACAAGCAAAAAGAGGTCATCCGAGTCCAAAGAAAACGCGATCCGTGATGCCTTCGATGTTGTATATCGAGGCACAAACATACAACAGGGGGTCATCGAAGTTGTATTATGCCGTTTTTCATATCAATTACGGTAACCTTTTTTTCTGATTCAAAAGAGGTGTTTCAACAACCCACTGCATCGCCGTCACTCGTAAAGCCTATTATTAGAGTATTATCCCAGGGCTGAAGAGTTTGTATTGAATTGAATTAAAGTTAGTGACATGATTGTAACACTTGAAAATGCCTCAAAAACTAAATGAGTTGACAAGTATATAAGCCAGCCTAATACCCAAAAGATAGGGTGGTATCTGCTCAGCTAAGAAAGGATTTGCTCTCTAATTGTTTCACTTAAGGCACATCCAAGGCATGATATACTAGTAATTTTATTTTATCGGGCCACGATAAACAATAGGACACAGGCAGTCGACCACCACAGAGAGCCATCACATATCAGCAGTGTTGCTTGCTCCGTTAAGCGATATTGACATTAGTTTTTGAGATGATCAACGTTTGACTACAAGATTTTTCCACGGAGGCTAATCCTTCGCATAGTTTATTTGATTCTAGAGTAGTTTCAAGCCATGTTGAGAGCTATCCCCCAATCATGTCATTTACCTTTAATGCCAATGTGGGCATTAAAGTGTGACCATGAAATTACACGCCAATTTGAGTAGTCTGACATAGAAACATAGTTTATGCCACTTAAATGATTTAATTAACATGACAGAAATTATACTCATGCGAAAGCTACACAACTGAATGGTCTATGAGGATTGAATTTCTGAAGAATATTGGCTCCCAAATGGAAAATTTTGATTGCAAAACTTTTATAGCAGAACTGCCTTGAATAGTGTACTTGATTCTAGAATCTCTCATTGGCAATTTGTTGAATGTTCTTGATCATTCTACATCGTGGTACGCTCATTATACAAGAAACTGATATAACAAATTTCATTATAAAGGAATGAGTTGCCAAATCTCAGTGAACAATTTGCCATTAGGCTCCGATAGACCAATGACATAATTGAGGGTCCACATGCATAAGATCAATAGAAATGTATGGAAAATCAATCAACCCAAAGACAGAGAGGGAATGGGAAATTTAGTGACATCTTTACGGTCCTGTTGACAGCAGAGATCAAAAGGTCAACCCATTAAGACCATCAAGCACGACAGTATCACCACTCTACTTGGCGATGATAACACGTTCTGCTCCTTTTGGACTTGAAATATGTTCGAGATAGGCGAAATTCCGATTGAAAATAATCGACTTACCAAGAAAAAACTTCCCATTGAAAAAGCACAGAGGCAAATTTATTCGACAGTAGTGATAAATCGACTTGTGCGACGTCCGAGTTATCGAGTCCTCGGTACTTTTTTAAACGACGCCACAGCGCCAGAATCTTCCGTGCCCCAGCACACACAACTACACAGACACACACACACACAGCCCACAGGCACGACACTCATGAATCATCCTGCCATGGCGGTGCTAATGTCCAGCCCTGATTAATGATGACAGAGATGGTATGCCATGACATGTGCTGGAGGAAAAAGAAAACTCGCCCTTGCATGTCTGTTCCCTGCACTAATAGAGTTTGAACAAACTGGATGACTCTTGACTGGAAAATAGTGGTTGCATGTAGTGTATAACAAATGGACTAAAATGCTTTCGGCGAATATTGAGCAGGACTTATTGTCCACCTGTTTAAAGAGAAATTCTCCATACGGTACAGTGAATTTAGGAAATTTGACGGAGTTTACAAAGGAACGGCCACGGATCGGCGAGGCAAGTCAGTTTGTAATGCTTCAAAAACTAACAGTGTTAAGTTTTTTTTTTTTTTTTTTTTTTTGTGTTTTTTTTTTTTTTTTTTTCTGTTAACAGCCAAATCTCTATGGACTTTGTTGGATTATTTGGTGCAGAACTGCGACTTTGGCATGCTAAGTGGTTAACACCTCCAGTATTTATGCTGAATCTGAGCTCGATGTTGTAAAATCCAGGCTAGCCAAGCGAATTGTCTTGAAATTTTTTGAGTCAGCGAGTTGACAAAAGATGCACAACGCATATGCGGGCAAAAAGGCCCACTGTCATAACGAATAAAAAAATGTCCTCTTTGCTCTAAGAATATGAAAAGGGTGCACTAATGACACCCATAATTCAATGAAACAGCCATGACAGTATGGAAAAAATTCAAGCATTTTGATTTCCTCCAACAATCGTCCTATGGTACTGTAAACAGTCGCATTGTTCATTGATATGTATGTCCCCTGTATTCCAGGACAAGTTGTCATCCTCTCTGTGGTTGGAGTGACGCCCTTGACAGTGGCCTTTAACGCCTATCGGCCAGCGGGGGGGGGGGGGGGCTAAAATAGCCGCCCCCTCGACAAGTTCGCGACCCATGGTCGCCAGCGGCGAAATTTTTTGGACTGTGTTGCTACGCTGACTTTTTACTTCTCAAGTAGTTGCGCATCTATTTTGAGAGCGAAATCGCAGATGTCCAGGTACGCAGTCCGGAGTTACGCAACTTTTCGTACTTGGCATGTCACCCAAAAATCGCCAAAAACATGAAAATCGTGTTGTTATTTCAATGCAAATTGTGTTTTCAGCTCCAAATTCATAAAATGTTCTTTTTGTTCTTTTTTTGTGTCGTTTTTGTCTTTTTTTTTCTTTTCTTTTTTTTGTTGTCATTCGTGTTTTTTTCTTTTTTTTTGCTTGTTGTTTTTTGTCTGTTGGTTTTGTGGTTTTTTTTTTTTCTTTTTAGGTTCTCGTTTTGTGTGCTACGTATTTGTTTTTTCACCATCATTCACACACAACACCGACACATCACCTAGACAGTGGGCAAGCTTTCATTAAGCGTCTTGCCTATTGCCTAAATGCAGAATCCACGTATATCCGGCAAGAACAACCTGCAAAGCATTGTCAATGTACTTTGTAGCGACTATCATTTGGGCGGCGACTGGAGCGTCGATTCCATGTTTCGGAGGGGGGGGAGGCAAAAGTGACAAAGTCAAAAATTTTTTCCAAATTGTCATACTGGAATTTTGTGCGCAAAGTCGTGCCGAAAAATTAACAATTTTTGTATGTTTAAGTAGTATTTTTATGGCCATGTTTGATAGTTTTTATAGTGGGCTTTCACAATGCTATTTTTAAAACACTATATTTGCATTGGCTATAATATGAAAGTTTTCAAATTGTCAAAATTATGTTGGGGCAAATGATATGTTTGGCCCCAAATATTTTTATTGTGTCGATAAACACAGTTTCCTCGATTTTTGGGAAAATGTTTGAATGTAATTTAGATTTTTAAAAAAATACCGCCAAATACTGCGAATCCAGTAATCTTCTTTTACGCGTTGGAGGAGACTGGCATCGATGCAGTCAATACTGCAAATTTGAGCACCTCAAATGATAGCACTGAAACAGTATTGTATTGTTTCAAGTAGTAGCAGTAGCAAGAACAGCAGTTTAATGCCAGAATGTAGAGTAGAAACAGTAATAGTCAGTAATTAGCGAGTACGAATACAGGAGCAACAGTAGTAGTATCATGCGAAGATCCATATAATAAGTACTAATAATATAGTATATATATGTATTAATAATATTATATTATATGTTTGAAATAAAAAGTGGAAACGCGGTGCAGCTGGATTTTCTTGGACTCCGTATATTCATTTTTTGTATTCATGTTTATTATAATTATAAGTATATAATATATAATATATAGTGGAACGTATAGCTCTTGATAAGGACTTACAGCTACTGTTTTTGGTTTGGGATTTCATCAAGTAGGCATGGGATATGCTCCATCCAGCTCATTAAGACAGCTATAACTTATATTAGTGTAGCTGAAGCGTCTCCTATAGGCCTGAAGGGTGACATTCTGGTAGTTGTCTCAGTTTGCGTCCAGTCATAGACAATCCTGCTCGTATGAGTGGTTGTTACTACGTCAAAGCGATTGCGTCACGGCAGAATTTCCGTCATATGTTAGACTCCAAGACATGATGACGTCATGTGCTGTTATATCTATGATTGCTGGATCTTGCAGCTCGGGTATTTCTAAAAGAATCAAAAAGTATAAGAATAACAAGCGGTCGCTGAACTCATATGCGACAATATGAGTATAACACGTTTGAACATTATTCACTCAAAGGGACTACTCGAAACAAATCAAAATCAACGCAGATACGAATTATACACTTAACACTATATTTGACAAATTCTTTTTATTCAATTAAATTTAACCTAATGGATGCAGAGGTATTAGCACCTTTGTCCACAAAATCCTTGCAAGGTGGCTGCAAGCCTGCAACCGCTGTGACCAATGCAAATTTAGCTCAGGACGACTGAAATATGAAATTTTCCAACGTCTTTTCCGAACACTAATCATAAGATTCATCACAAGGAAAGGGCATGTTTCAAAAGCACCATGAAGTCGGAAACAGAAGTTGCAGACGATGACCTCACCTTGTACAATTACGAAGTACGTTTCATTATCCGAGATGTGATCGGTCCCATTGGACACGAAACAAGTATAGGAGCCGTTATCATCCCTAACAGCCTCATCAATAGTAAGAATGTGAGCAGAATAAGATCCCCTGGTGTCTGACAGGATTTCTTCGTTTTGGACGTGAATTCGAGTTAGCGCAGAAGTCGAGGAGTTCAGTCTGAAGCCATGTGTCTCCCATTCAACGATAACGGGGTGAGTATACAACACAGTGCAGTTCAACGTCGCCACGTTGCCGAGTAGAACTTTTTCTGAGTACCCGTCATTTACCACACGTCCTGGCACTGATAATAGAAAGGTAAGACAGATGTATACTTGAAAAATTCACCATTAAAATTCGAGTCAGAAATTATTCTAACACAGACTTTTAAAATGGAGTCATCAGTTGGATCCAATAATCGATAATAAATTTGCTTGCACATAATTACATTAACATTGACTCGAATGACCCGGGCAAAATGACTCGGTCAAAATGACTCGGTACATACATGTATAGCAAAGAACCAGAAATGAAACATGTGCTTACCTGCCAATCAGGAGCTAAAGAGCAGTGACATGATTGGAAAAAAAATGCCTCTTGAACCAAACTGATTGAAAGATATACCAGTCTATACATCAGCTGGAGTGTATCTCCTGGCTGGAAGGATTTGTATTCAGTTTATTTAATGAAGGAAAGTCAAGTGTGAACATACTAGCAGTATGTTTCTCTCGAGACCCGAGAAAATTAAATGCCATCTTAAATATTTTGCTATATTAAACAGTTTCAGTTCAATATTAGTTTAAAGCACAAATTTAGTTTTGACGATTTTTTTTATTTGAAAGATTTATGCCCAAACGTCATATCACACCAATAACAGATTTTGGATGTCTTTTCTGTTTTAATTATACGAAAAATATGAAGAGTCTGATCTTTCTGCTGAGTCAGCAGAAATACCAGACTCTTCATATTTTCCATGAGACAGTTTTGATGCTTTAGGAAGACATCCAACAAATAGACAATGTTAATGTTACTCTTAAGCGGTCTCAGAAAGCAAACCACGCCCCGCGAAGGAGAAAGGGCCTCCTATCTTCATAAGACAGTCCGCGCATTTGCTCCATATTATCATTATATCCAATGATAAAAGTAAGATGACAGTCAATTTTAGGATGTTTGCAATAGTCAGGGGCCTTTAGAATTGAGAAAGAATAAGAAATCATAACTTGAACAGGTCCCGTTTAGAAAAAAAAACTACAGCAGTTCGACTGCGCGCAGTCGATGGGTATGCCTCCGCAGTCCGCACTCCCATCCAATTGATGTAATTTGAAAAGCTTCAAGTTACCATGGTAGCAAGACCAATTAGATAAATAAGCATAAGCCCATGTGACCCTTGACCACGTTACAGTAAAATCTAATTTACGCAGTTCTTAAATTATCTTGACAATGAGCTCAATTCGGACATGAGGCATTGTGACCTTTGACTTCTGACCTTTCAACTCCAAAATCGAGTCAGTAAATTGGTGCCTTATATTAGATACTTCTCTCAAGTTACATCAAAATCGGATAAGTCATACTCAAGTTATCACAGTAATGAGCCCAAATCAGACATATTTAAGGCTCGGTGACCTTTGACCTTTAACCTTTCAACCCTAAAATCTAATCAGTTCATTGTGCCTTATAATACATACTTCACCCAAGTTACATCAAAATCTGACAAGCCGTTTTTAAGTTATCGTGGTAACGAGCCCAAATCAGACATATTTTAGGCTCGGTGACCTTTGACCTTTGAGCTCCAAGATCTAATCAGTTCATTGGTGCCTCATAATACATACTTTACCCAAGTTACATGACAATCCGACCAGCCGCTCTCAAGTTATCGCGGTAACGAGCCCAAATCAGACATATTTAAGGCCCGGTGACCTTTGACCTTAGACCTTTCAGCTCCAAAATCTAATCAATTTATTGGTGCCTTATAATACATACCTCACCCAAGTAACATCACAATCCGACCAGCCGCTCTCAAGTTATCGCGGTAACGAGCCCAAATCAGACATATTTAAGGTCCGGTGACCTTTAACCTTTTGACCTTTAAACTCCAAAATTTAATCAGTTCATTGGTGCCTCATAATACATACTTCACCCACATTACATGAAAATTCAACTGGCCGTTCTCAAGTTATCGCGGTAACGTGCCCAAATCAGACATATTTAGGCCCGGTGACCTTTGACCTTAGACCTTTCAGCTCCAAAATCTAATCAGTTCATTGGTGCTTCATAATACATACTTCACCCACGTTACATGAAAATTCAACTGGCCGTTCTCAAGTTATCGCGGTAACGAACCCAAATCAGACATATTTAAGGCCCGGTGAACTTTGACCTTTGACCTTTCAGCTCCAAAATCTAATAAGTTCATTGGTGGCTCATAGTACATACTTGGTCCTAGTTAAATCAAAATCCGATCGGGGGTTCTCAAGTTATCGTGGTAACGAGATCCGGTAACGGATGGACGGACGGACGGAAGGACGGACGGACACCCCGAAAACATGATGCCTTCGGCAACTTCGTTGCGGAGGCACAAAAATTGTACGTATACTCCTTTCCACTGTCTTATGAAGATAGGAAGGCGCTTTTTTTTGGGGGGGGGGTCTTCTTTCTGAGACCGCTTCAGAGTAACATATTGACACTTTGGGGGAAGTTTTTTCAAACCATCAAATCCGTTTCGCAGGAAACATGAAACCAAATTACAATGCTAGGGTGAATTAAACATCCCACCCATATAGGGAGGCGAAACATGTTAAATTTTGTGTCTGCCGTGGGTGTGCCTACATTGGATAATCTCTACGTCTTGGAGAAGGAGGAGAAGGAGTATTCATTGACTTCATTTCAAGTTGTTTGTTATTTTCAAATAAAAACCTCACTAGTAAATTATTATAGAAGACCCCTTTAACTCAAAATAGCATATTCAATACTTTTGGCATTGGAGGCTATATAAAAGCCATCAGTAAAGTGTATGAAAATTGCCCGAAAGTTCGAAATCATGGGTACTGTATTCTTTATGAGAGTGTATAAAGCCACAGGCTAACAATGACCACAGTTAAAAGATAGTTGAGCGGCATAATTCTCCATGTTCGAAGTGTCTGTGGGAAGATCTATACGTGAAGCCCTGAAAAACTGTACTTCAAAGTGATGATTTAGTGTTTTTAAAAGAGTGAAAATCTACAGTATCCAGTGTGACAATCTCATGACCTCTTCTATTTTTTCCCAGAGACTAGTGTGTTATAGGTCTAATTTATACTCAGGAGGAGCAGTAATTGTTTATTCATGCATACGGTGCCAGTGGTACCATAACTTTCCAAACGTTTGTGTTCTAGTGTGTTTGTCCATGTTTGTCCCTAGGGTATTTGTCCATTTTAAGTACTTCTATGCAGCTCAGAGATCAAGGTTTGACAAAATGGAAGCTCCACAATGTTAGCCTGCGTCTTTAAAGTGTACAAATACTATTCAAGAAAGTCAGAATTTCTAAATTATCCGAATAGCCGACGGCTGAAGCCCAACAGCTGGCAGTGAATTATCTCCTCGCCAATTTGTAAGGTTGTCCAGGGCCGACTGAGTTTACAATGAAATGTTCAAATATGGATTATTGGATGAATTTTTCTTAAGAATTAGGCCTACATGGGATTTTACCCATTCAGTCAATGAAAATTCACAATTCTGCATGACAACTAATCAATTTATCATGGTTTAAACAAGCTTGGCAGTATATTTTTGTTCTTATTAGTTTCAGTAATCTTACCGAAAACTCTAAGAGTCGCCCTCGCATCGATGGTATGATTGGCGACCGGAGAAAGGTTGGTTGAAACCTGACATCTGTAGACGATTGAATCGAATCGGCTGACGTTAACGATATTCAAGCTGTACAAGCCCGCTGCTTCGTTGTTCATTTCGACGTATTTGTCATGTGATTCGTCAGGTAAGTGGAAGATGGTACCATCTTTGATTTCTCCGAACCACAGAACCGAAAGGAGTTCTTCGCCAGGAAGATTTACCTCACAGGTTAACGTTACCGTGTCACCGACGTTGATTGACTCATGACTTATTGATAATTGAGCTGATGATTCCCCTGTTGAGGCAAATTGATGGAAACACAATTGAGATAATACGTTTAACGTCGTCCTGTGCATAAGGACTAGTAGCATTATGGTGCTTAGGATATTTCGACTCTAATTATGGCTGTACAAGGCCAAATCGGTACGCCAATGCGCTTAAAACTCGGGAAATTGCAGCCCATATGATGTACGTGTACTTGAATAAAACAATGAAAACACAAGCAATGTTGGCAGCGCACATACCCGCATCGATCGGGGCGGTATGCTTGATGCTTTGGTAAGGTGAGATAATGGTACGTAACATGGGTGAAATTATGTCAGTACCGAACCATTGCCGATATGAACTGAGAAAAATCCGTGTTAAATTTTCCCTGGTTACTGGTAAAAGTGTATATAAATTTACCAGGAATGTGGTTATTCCGCTCGCCGTTCTATTTCTTGTAACAAACAATTCTGGTAAAAGTAATCAGACACCGGGGTAAATTGACACAAATTAGCACGGTTGAGGTGAGCCCCCTTCATGTGTCCGTCTCATCTCCGAATCAACACCCGACTGAAGTTCAATATGAAGAGATTTAACCCGGCCAAAATTAACCTGGGATAATTTAATCCCGATTTAAATCAACTCACCTCTGGAGGTGGTTTCACTCCGGAGAAGCTCCGGCTCAGCCCGGGGGCTCAGCACCGAATCAATACCCGATAAAGTGGAATATGAAGTGAACCCGGCTCTGATCCGGATTAAAATTCCTCAAGCTGAGCAGAAAGGCAAAGTCCATTGTACATGTCCTGTTCATGCGCCAGGTGGGCAGGGAGTATTTGGTTCTACATTACATCCGCGTGCGATTATTAGTCAGGCCTGGTTTGTGATCACAATGCAATGCACGGACGGTATTTCTGGCCAATGTAATTTGCTTCGGTGCGGGAAAGCGAAACCATGGCAAAAAATCTGGAGACGGAAGGTTGATATGAAGGGGACGCGGCGATGTGATGCGGAGTCAATCCGGTGTTGATAAATACGGTGCTTTAATATGAAAGGGGTTTCAACAGGAGTGCCGATCCGCAACAGCACCGGAGTAGCATCAGATTGGGATCGGGTATTTTGTTATGAAGGGGATTTGTTCACTCTGGAAATAAATGATCAGGGGAAATTTGACACGGAGTTTTCTGTGTTAAATTATAGAAAAGAGCCAAATGAAATTCCTCTGCGTATTGAAAAGTTACGCGCAT
>JZLH01S0615693.1:4916-19433 GCA_001188425.1 Eucidaris tribuloides
ATCCAAGCCGTAAGAACCCAATCAATTCAGCTACGAGTTTCTGTCCTGTTTAAACGGTACAAAAATGACATATCAATTCAATTAAATTGGTATAAGGTAACACGAAGCTACACGACAATAATATTGCATTGCCGAAGTAAACGCGATCAATTTACCTACGTTTTAAAAGTAACTAAAAGTCATGAAAGTGCCAAGTGGTAGAATAGCACAGAGCTTCACTGCAAATACTGAAATAACGCGGATATTTTATTAAGAACTATACTCACACTGTTCTCGAAAAGAGATTATCGCTGTAATCTTAACAAATGGGGCCCATGCAAATACCAATCACATCCTTCAGCGAAATAAGCATTAGTAATTTAGATTTCCTCTGTGCTAAATGCAAATGGCATTATGTAGACCATATTCCGAAAAAAAAAGTTATGATGATAATCTCCACGCAAATTTGACGCTTCGTTGATCGCTTTGGTCCAATATAAAGGCCAACTATAACCTCTGTTTTGTCAGCCGAATTAATCCATCTTTACACTCGATAAGACTCTATACAAAAAAGCTCGGTATGACGAATTAGAAAAATGGGGCCAATTTCATTTGTATATCGGAGATGATAAGGATAACGTAGGATAATGACCTTTCTAATTCTTCGTTCATGTGTTATTCCGAAAATATGTTGGAGTTGTATTGTGTGTGTACACTTGGAACGGACTTGAAGAGAGAGAGAAAAAATATATGGTTAGAATATACGGAATTTTATACCTTTTTGCCATTGGTGGATTTCACAATGGATTTTATATACGAACCGCTGTGTGACTCATGCTGGTTGTACTAAAGGTTTGGAACCATATTGAGGCTAAGTGGCTTACATCACAATACCTAAAGGACATTGCCATTTCTGTGTGGATGACAGGCAAAATTCGTGAATAGGACTGGCAGTTGAAACACTTGAACTCAAGAAAAAACAACAACAACAACGGTTTAATGAATGTTCAGTTTTAACATGAAGGACCCTTTTTTCACCAGAGAGTGCAGTCATATTCGAATGTTGACGTTTTACCTTCCAAAACAAACCGCATACGGGATACCGATATTAGCCCAAAATGAAAAACGACTAGACAAGGACTATCAAATTGAGAGGCAAATATATATGACAATTATCTTACTACCATAAGCCAGTTGCATGCAGGTGGGTTGGAATATCGTGCTATGAGCATGAGAACATTTTCTTTTGATTGTCACAACATTACTCAAAACCTTGTCGTCAATTCAGACTTTTATCTTCTTCGGTGGCAAATTTCTAAACTTGAAAATATTGTCGGCATAATTCTCGGTAAAAAGACCCCACTTTTTTGCTCTATCATATAATCTGTAACAACATTTGTCAGTAAGTTAATCAATGTTGTCGGCATCGAATGAAGTCTCAGAACTCCTTTATTTAACCTATCTGGAATTATGTAGTCAAAGTCGGTAAATTTGGTCCGCACCCTATTGAAAAAAAATCTATGACGCCCCTGGTCACGACGCCAATTGTATTTCTGTCGCTTTATTCTCAGAGTAAGTTTCATAAAGCCCCTTCAGGATATTAATAACCTCAGATTTATCACAGCCTTTGAGGGAATCGCGAGAAGTATATGTATGCAACGTTCCGAAATTGAAATGTGGATAATAAACGCGACTTATTCACCGCGTCGACATTGGCAGGACGCGACCAACCACACAACCGCTATCAAATATGAAAACATAACTCTCTTTACCAATCACAATTTGTTCCACGATCCGAATATTTCATACGATTGACAAAACCGTTTGCGATTGTTATCTAATTCGACCACAGGTATGCCCTTGTCAACTTGTTCAGACATTTTTTGTAAGGATGGTTACAAACAACAAAAAAAGTTTCCGTACATTTTTTTTTTTCATTTTAACACGGTAATGGAGAAAGAACTATAGAAAGTACTTGAGGCCCAGACGGCTAGACAAATTGTTATGACAAATGATAAATTCATGAACTGAATTCAAATGATATCTACGTAACAATGTCGGTATTCAATTGACGTTTCATAAAAACGAGCAACCACTGACTGCATGAGCATATATCTGTTTACGAAATGCTTTAGTACAAAATAGTAGTTCAACCGAGTTCGTTTTCTGGATAAATTATAATCAACTTGTATAAGTTTAAAGTGGAATGAAACCCAGACTTCTTCCTGCATTCAGAGAATACAGAATAATACAAGAAGGAAAATAGTGAAAGTTTGAACAAATTTGGTTGAACGGTTCAAGAGTTGTAATTGTTGAAAGTTCATTTAATCCTATAGTTATTGAGGTTTCTTAAATTGGCAACTCTAACAGCTTTTTGGATGAAAGTGTGGAGAACTCCCCATTGGTAGGTGATTTTTCACGTGATTTTTCACGTATTCTTATTTTATTTTGGTCAAATATCCGATTTGCATTTGCTTTTTATGCAACTGTAAGTATGTCATAGCAAAAATAATTCTACATGTTTTTTTTTCTTTTGAAAGAATTTAGTTACTTTCTAAACTGACACTTCCGAACACTGCAAATTCGTGGAAAATTTGCGTACAAAATAATCAAATGGGAAGTTCTCACTTAACTCTAGAGTTCAGTGGAAGTTCTCCACACTTTCATCTAATAAATGGGTAGAATTACCAATTTCAGGATCCTCCATGACAAGGATTAAATAAACTTTGAAGAATCTCAACTCTTTAACCGTTCAACGAAATTTGCTCAAACTTTCACTATTTCCCCTCTTTTATTATTATGTAATTCTCTGAATTCAGGAAGATGTCTGGGGTTCATTCCCCTTTAATGCAAGCACCCTGATTTCAAAACATATTTCTGTAGAAGCAGTTTGTTCATATAGACATCAGCAGTTATTGACCTTTTAATCTCTATTTCAAGTATGCATTCAATCCACTTGACCCGACGGGCTGGCAATACGACACTGAACAAGATATGATGGAAGAGTTAACCCGTTGGTTACGGCATTTCCGGTGTGCAAAACCTTGCCCAGCAGCGAAATTTGTCAAGAAGGAAATTGAAATTTCTATAGAACAATCCTGATTCCTGACACAAGTTTAGGGGCCCATTCTTCAAAATGTTTGACATGGTCGACGTAAATGATTGCCGATATGGACAGTATACTTTTACATTTAACGTTTTGTTTAAAATGTCAGTTGCAAGTGATGGATTGGATGTCTAAGGTCGACGTCCATCGAACAGCCACCGACAAGTTTGAATCATCTACGACCGAGCTCACCGAAATCAGTCGCAAGCAAGTGCAACGATGACAATGGCCGACGCGACATGGGGAAACAGAACGAGATGTAACGCAGTGCAACTTAGAACGCGACACGTCACCCTGACGGTAGTTTTAACCCATTGAAGACTAAGTACTAGATATCTGGGGCTGGGGTCTATGGAAGATATGTGTTGTAGTGATATTAAATCGACTCCAACGGGTTAACGTTTTCGGACTATAGACCCACCCGGTGGTCCCACGATGAATCAAGAGTGCTCTACGACGCTGTTCCGACCATCTAGCCATAGGTGGATATTGATTTTGTTAAAATGATCACCTACACAATCTGAGAGACAAGAGAGTGAACATGGTGAAAGTCGGAGAAAGCATATGACATTCTACAAACTACTTTGTAGTTAGCGTACACATATGTAGTTCTTAGTTTGCCGTTTTGGTTCATTAAGGCGCACATAATGAACGACGTCTAATGAATTCTACTTGTAATCAGCCTTTGAAAAGTCGGAAGCGGGTTTCATTAAACTAGATTGTATACCTTACATCATTATTGTTCCAGCACAGAGTGAATTAAATGCGGCTCGAACAAAACTGCTTTATTAACATCCCTACTGCCCTCCCCCACATACGAACATACAGACACACAGACACACAGACATATATACATGCACAATGAACAAACACATACACCCATTACACACAAACACACAACACACAACACACAACACACAACACACACACACACACACACACACACGCACACACACAGGGAAAGTGAGAAGACCTATACAGTCTGACAAGCTGATAGACGGAGATATACAGACAGTGAGACAGATAAGTCGATTTCCATCCTGAGTTCAATTCATCAACATCTAAATCTTAGATTTTGATAATTTTCTTCCTCTATATGCCCAAAGGCGCTAGATTCAAGACGCACCTATCTTGACACATATTCTATCTACTCAATCTACCCCACTAGTCATACAAGACTGTCGACCTCCAGCATTTTATCAGGATTTGTTTGGATTGCTCGTATTCATTTTGGCTTAAGCCTTGTGAAATGTTCTTAATTTAAACGAAGGGATAGCGTAGATACTTTCGAAAGGAAGCCTCTTGAAACTAGAAAAGCGAACGGGTATGAGATCTAAGCAAAACAAAAGTAATAAACTAGAAATACCCCAAACAAAAATAATAACGAAACAACAAAACTAAACTAAACAAAAGAAAGATGCAACGAGACAACGATGATGTTGCCACGGTCAGGCCATGGACATACATGTACTCATTCAAGAAGCAAGGATGAATGGCACAAAACTTGACCCTTGCTTCAGCCATGACCATGTCCCCGTGTCAACTTGAAACAAAAATTCTTGTGAAAATCTCTCATCTATCAATGCGTACAGATTTGTATTTTGGCAAAGCCGTTCTTTTATGCCACATTTCCAGCCAGCGTACAGGGAGTGGAGCGTTGATATGTTGAGCCAGCACATAATACTTCTTCTGTTGTTGACATATGGTCCATGCCTAAACTCGATTTTTACCAAAGGCAAAGTGCGCACAATGAGTTAAGGCTAAACACATTCTATTCATACCATTCTAGACAAAGGTAGCAACACATTCCAACAATATTCTTCAATCCAAAATAACTTGATGATTCATCATCGGTGCTGTATTGCCATCAATGTTGTTATAAATTCTCTGAAGGGTGAGAATAGGCACATCAACGCTTTGTGGAGTGACTTCAGAAAGAGTGATTTTTTCAGTCGATTTCAAATGAAATTCAGCGAATTTCCGTCAATGTAGGAGGACTATACATTCGTAAAGGGCTAAGAAAACCACACTCCTTCTCCACACGTCCTCTTCAAACAATAATTCCCTCAAAAATATCTGCACGGCGAAACGTCCGCTGTAGAATTACAAGTATTATACCAGTGGTTATAATTTTGCCTTTCGCCCCTTTCCTGCAGTCAGACCATAGATCTCCATGAAGATCAGTGGTAGATAAGAAAAAGTGTAATTCTGCTGCAACTTTTTAAGTACGAGACAATATCTCAAACAAAAACGTCTTAAAGGTGCACCGATTTGCAGTTAAGGAAACCGATACAAGTACACAATCCAAACAATTTGGGGACGTTGACACATCAACAAAGACACAGCTTTCAGCATCTGATGTTGACATACGATCTTCCGTATGTGTTTCACGTTTCTTATTATATATGCAGGTACATGTAACCATGCATTCCGTTGACTTAAAAGTGGTGTTCCCTTGCTGGAACGAACAATAGGTCCATTATGTAATGTGCCTTATAAATGCGAAACAATTATTACGTCTCTCTGTCAGGTTTTGAATACCTGGTATGACATGAGAATTAGACGAAACAACAGATCTGCAGAAAAAAAAATGGTTTTTTCGGGGAAATTTCAAAGATGATAATGTCAAAATCTTATTTTTTTATAATTTTGACTAAGATCAAAAACAATTGCAGTACTTACTACTTCTACTACTACGACTACGACTACTACTATACTACAACTACTATTATACTACTACGACTACTACTACGACTACTACTACGACTACGACTACGACTACTACATGTACTACCACGACTACTACTACGACTACTACTACGACTACTACTAGGCCTACTACCACTACTACTACTACGACTGCTACTACTACTACTACGACTACTTCTACGACTGCTACTACTACGACTACTACTACTACTACGACTACTACTACGACTACTACGACGACTACTACGACTACTACTCCTACTACTACTACTACATGTACTACACTGCTGTTATTACAACAGAAGAAAGAAATACACAACAGTAATTAAACTTATATTCTTTTCTTGAACTTGATGTTTTCCCAGAACATTGAGGTAAGTGTATGTATAATCATTTCAGAATAATTCATAGTTATTTCTATAATTGCTTTCAGCTGCACTGACTTGAATGGGTAGGCAGGTATCACAATGCAGTTTAGCTGTATACATTTATACGTGAAAAGGCTAATCACACGGTGGAGTGCTATGACGTTGACGTTTCAAAACGTTCTAATCGTCAAATTCAGATAGTGAAAGTAAATCAAATTGGAAGCACATTATAGGCCTACATCATCATCAACACACATTCAAGCTGTACATTGCGTTTACAATTTCTATGCATGAGCAGAAAAAAGTCTCGAAATATACTTTTCCCAACGTGTTCGCCTTCAGTGCACGAATCTAACCAACGTTAATTCTTAAACCTAATGTATGAATTTTGTTTCATACATGGATATGTAAAGAATGCTGAATTTTATGCTTAATTAAGTATCATCTCAGGTGGCAATTATAATTACAAACCATTAACTGCTTTAAATATCCAACTGTTCAAGAGCAGGATTGAAAAGCAAATCATATTTGCCTTGTTTAATTTTTCATGCGAATTCCAAAAAAAAACACATTACATGTAATTTCTAAAATGGTAATAGCACTGATTCATTTCTTTTCCAAGAGTGAATTGAATTGACTTTAACTTAATTTTCTTCCGCATAAACGAAATATACAAAATAATAATTTGGTGGAAATTAACAGTGACATATTATTGTCTTTGCGTCATTCGTATGATAAAAATATATTTGTCATATCAAACAGTAAACTCATGTTCATATAGAATACGATTTTGTCATACTATCCATACTAATTATGCAACAGAAAATATTTGCCACATCAATGTAATATCTTAATACGCATAATCATAGTTTGAATAAATTAACAAAGACATACAATTTACATATTTCATCCATCTGAAATATTCATTTTTCTATGATTTAAAACATGCTATATATTAAAACATACAATTCTTTAATAAAGAATTGTATAGTATCTAAATATATTGAATGCAAGATTAACATGTACTATCATTTCTACTGCTACTATTACTAGAACATAATTCTTTACTTTAAATGTATTGAATAAAAGATTACTACTATATACGAGATAATACAGAAAGATTTAACCTTATTTAGCTTGTATAAATAAATTATCTATGGTTCTTTTCTTTAAAAAAATGCAAAACAAAAATAAAAACAGAACAAAGTAAAAGTAAGGGTCAATTCAATTTACCGTATGAATATAAGTTTCAAAATTCAACATTACAAGTTTAGTGACATCATTGGAACGACTTGAAAAGCCTCCCAGAAACCAATTGAGTGAAAATAATATACCAGCTGTTCACTAATCAGAACCATGTGAACCCCACCCTGGGAAGTATTTGTCTGTAATTGTACTTAAGGAGAATCAAGAGCCATAAATCATAAGGATATCTTATCTTGGCCGGTAGGATAAAAATAAGCCCCATAAGAGCGCCACAGCATTTTCCATGCTACTAGTAAAATGGCATGTTTTGTTTTAGAATGAGTGAACGTTTGACTATACAAGATTTTCAACAGAGAAGCCCTTGCACAGTTACTTGATCTAAGAAGTCGTATCAGGCCGCAATTTGAGGACTACCCCCATCCATAGTCATTTACCTTTAATACCATTGTTACCACGTAATAAGATTCGCTTCACTTCCTTGTAACCTGAATAGATGTCATATATCTGTCAACAGTTTTTTTTCTAGCCTCATTTAGCTGTCAGATTATGCGAAGAATGTTGCAATAATAATAAAATGATTTAACGGTTCCTTCACAAGAGATTTGGGCCATGTTGAGGCAACTCGACCCGAAAGAAAGTTGTTTCAGGCTGAAATAACTTTCTTTCATTGCAGAAATCAAACAACTGATTTCCCAACCCGAAATCCTCCCAATTCGTGTTGTTCGTAGAGTGTGAAACGATTATGTTACGGACCTGCTCCACAACAAAAGGTGAGATCGATCACGCGGAGTGAGCCCGATCCGTTATAATCTCCGATACCTTACTCATAATATCACTTTATATTGACCGGGAAAAATGGAGATTGAGTGGAAGTTTCCATGTGGTTGAGTTCCTTCCGATTTTCACAGGTATTTGCGACGAAAATACCGAGCTGAGTCAACACAGATTCCTCCTTAAATTTCTCAAATCGGAAAAAATATAAAACCTGTATCATAATTATCTTGTAGTTCATGTGGTATTGGAAAAACTATAACGCAAAATAAATTGATAAATGAATGAACGAATGAATTAATGTATGAATGAACGAAATGTATGGACGAATTAACGAACAAATGAATGGATAAACGAACGAATAACATAACAGATTGGTACTAGAAATTGTACACCAACTCAACTAAAATAATCTAATTTAGATACACGAACGTAATTAATAGGAATATGATTATAACAATGTTCCCACAAAGATGAAAAGGCGATGTCAGATTTACTATTTTATTGAACATATGAGAAAATTGCCTGTTAGATACCATTATACCAGGGAGTTGTACGCAGGCATTGCCGATGAAAATATCTTCTGCACCATAAATACTCATGACAAGCAGCAAACTCTTCTATTTTCGGCAGATATGTATACGACATCTCCATTAATGATATTGCTTCGGGCAAAAATATCAATTTAGCTTTGACTGCGTTCATGTAATTAAAACACTAAAAGGTCACGTATGAAGACGCTATGATGCCACAGCAAATTAGAAATAGAATGATTCCGATAATAATTTTTACCTAATTATCAAACTCCCTCCTTAAGCTGATCACAAATGCACCTTCTCTTTGGGTTACAAGCGGAATAGGCCTAGTAGTACTTGAATGGATGAACGAACAAATAAATAACAAATAACGATCAAATAACGAACAAATAACAGAATAACAGAAATTTGTTTTTTACTGTAAAATACTGTATTTCATACATGTGTAGGTAAAAGGAAAAGAATATATAAATTG
Organism: Eucidaris tribuloides; assembly: GCA_001188425.1. Classification (NCBI taxonomy): domain Eukaryota; kingdom Metazoa; phylum Echinodermata; class Echinoidea; order Cidaroida; family Cidaridae; genus Eucidaris; species Eucidaris tribuloides. Next base: position 14,067 of record JZLH01S0615693.1, read on the forward strand.
TAAATCTGAACTTTTGAACGAATAAATAGCGAATTGGATATTAAATTTCATCTTTTTTGACACTATGGACTTGAATGAACTTTTCCCTAAGCTATTTTTTCTTTTAATCCATAACACCATTATCATTAATTTTCCAATCATACACAACTCGATGCGCAAAATGCTGTGTATTCCATTGATTATTAAAAGTTTATGGTAAATGAATAGGATGGAAGAATGGGACTGCCACGCTCCTAGGTTTTCGACATTTTTACGAGAGCATGAAAGCTCTCCCCACCCCCACCCTCATATCGTTTCCGATATAATGTACACATATACTTCAACTAAATCAGATTACAAAACAAGTAGATTCATTACATCCAACACAATACAAAGGATTCAAAATACCACATTCATTTAATGGATATGCAACTTTCTGGTCTTTGTCAGAATACATTCAAAAAGGCAAATTGTTCCAATTACCGTCACAAAAAAAAGATGCTATGTAATGTGGTTTGTCAAATTTGTCCGTAACTGTCTAGTGCTCGTCGCCGTGGTTTTGTTACATACATCGTTACAGGTTAGCCATGTGTGACGGAACACCATCCAGGGCTATTTTACGAACGACAGTTGATCGACATTACACCGATTACATTTAATAGGCGCCATTAATTTTGGTCCCTTCTTTATTGCAAGTGTATTTTACTGATATGTAGAGTTATCTAGGTCAGCAGTGCCAACTACAGGCGCTTTGAAATGAGAATTATCTTTCGACTATCTGGCTGCAAATTCAATTCTGGATACACGCATACATCAAAACATACCGCGAGACAATAGCAAACGTTTACTAAAATATTGTCATATTTTCTTGTTTGGCGTTGACAGAAAACCTATAGTGGTTTGCCCAAGCATTATAAAGCAAAAATCCTGCACAGGTTAACGAGTGGGATGAATATTTCGTGACCTTTCACATGCTGTTAATAAATTCAGTTTGCCTCATGTTGGGCGTTTGCTCTATTATTGTTACGTGCAATGTAGTTGTGAGAAAAGAGGTTGGATACGACATCGTTTAACAGCCTTGTCATAATATGGGGACAAGAGGTATCAAAACACGCACATCCGCTCACCTTTCAAATTTGCACGAAAGTTTCTTTCACTTCCAACAACACTCTACTAGGCCTAATTAGTTCTACATGATGTAGTTTGCACGAGACCCCAAACTTAGAAAAGAAATGGGAACATTTTCAAACTGTTTACGGGTATTTTGCACAACCATTCCTGTGAACAATACTTTAAAAACACTAAGGGGGCTTCGTGAAAAGAGGTTTTGAAGGAGATTCAAACCGATAAAATTATTTTCTAAATATATAAAAGAGTTGTGACATTATTTTTGAAGGGTTTTGAAGTATGCGTAGTGGGTGTCGTTAATATCATATTTACTGTCTGTTGGGGCAGCTTGAAGAACGTCAATATAGTCTCCAGTGACAAATATTAAAACTTGTATAGAAAGGGAACTAAAGGGCATAAAGGAGAAAACAGTGAGTCTTCTATACGTATAGGCCTATACACGTGTCAATTCTACGTACTGGTTCCTTTACATGTAAATTATTTCAGGGAAGACGTGTTGGGAGTATATAGGTAGATATCTTTATGTACACTATACACGTGTACTTTAACAACCGTCTGAATGTAACATATCCGATATTTTATGAGAAGGTGCCTCACACGTGACGACTTGATAATGTTTAATGTAGAAATTCATTCAATTTTCATCGCACAATCACATTTCGTGGCTGGCTCGTGTTAAGTGTCTCTTCCAATTTACAATATTCATAGCAGCGGTGCGACATATTTTCCCCATCATACATCATTACAGCAGTCACCAATGCATCTTGCATACACGCATATATTGAACTTGATGTTAATGGGGGCGTGACCCCATTGGTCCGGATGGAAGGCCCTTGCCACCCCGTTGGGCCAGCGAGGGTTGGATGCCGAGTTCTGTCGTATTTTGTTGCAGACCGCGGGGCAAAGTACATGTATGCCACAAAATCATCATACAACGCTCGTTGTCTCTGGGGTGTATTCAACAAATTTCGCAACGACAAATGCAGACACTGAATATCACAAAACGCTATGAATTCGACATTCCACATCGCATTGTAATAGTGTGGGTCACCTTATGCCACGTTCAAAATCGAATTGTTTAAATATAGCGAACCCTATTTCTCTGAATAAAATATGTACGACAAATTGAATTTTGCGATATAATTTATGTTTTGAAACCCAGATTAACATCAGGTTTAACCGTTTAATTACTTGTGAACGTTTAGGGGATACATATTTCCAAATTGGCCTATAAGAAAACTAGTTCATGGTTAAACTGTGATTAAAAACTGCTGATGTAAACTAGGTCACAGGTCACGTCACACAAAAAAAATTACTTGACCATAACATTCCCAATTATGTAACTCCAGTGATCTACATGATGAAATTGACATTGAAATATATAGCTCTCTGCATACTGCGGTGTTTACATTTTCATATTAATGACGCAAACTGAACTGACTAACATAAATAAACCCAAATTGAAAATTGAAAATAACTTGTAATTCCCCAGCTGATTTCGTAAGCCAAATAGAAGGTAAAAATGGGTGTATCGAGTGACACCAACGTATTATTTATGAAAATATAAAATTTTATAGGATACATAATTATAGCAAAAACAACAACAAACACAAAATTAACAGACTAAATTCATCTTAAAATTCTACAATTCATCCAGTCGTTAAGTTCCAGGAATTTTCCAAGCATGTGCATCAGCCTGCATCCAACGTCATAAGTTAGAATTATGGCAATATCCCTGCACTGACACGTGACGGAGCATTCTGAAATATTTAGGTTATTTGGCTATATCACTATCGAATACGGTTTCCCCCATGTACATTCACGGAGGAAGCAATCCATTTCATAATTTAAACCTACTTTTCAAGGTAATAATCGAATTGATACTCTTCCTGCTGCAAATATAAAATTAAATATGATAAATACAGCTTTCAGGCCACTGATTGGCTATAGGTGCTATACCTATTCTATAAATATATTTGTACACGAAAATGCTGCCAAACGATGGCAATATTACTAGAAAGTGACCTGGTTTGATCGGCCTATATTTAATTTACATGGATCACGATCAACCTTGCCGTTACTACAAACTAACTTGGTCTATCATATCACATGTTTACAAAATAAAAACTACGTGTGGAGAGAAAGATGGTGTATACTCAAATTGGCTAAATTTCGTACGTCTCATTATACGGTTTTAATGTAGACCTATTATATATATATTTACGTATATAAAACACATCGTGTTCACTCGTTATTTTAAAATGTTTAACAAGCGACACACCTAAATTAAATAGCGTGAAAAATGAAAAGCACGCACGGTATTATAACCACTTATGTTACCATGGTTACCGACTTCTCGATTGTACATCTACATGCATGTGCATACGGAAGAAGGGACCTCTAACTGTGCAGTTTAAAGCAAAGTAGCTCATTTTTGCAGACATATTCCATTTTTAACTCACCATGGGGGTGGCCATACGAAGCAGATCTTATCAATTAGCCATCTGCACACCGCCTTTTCACTTGATGTTTTCACAGAGTGTAAATAAAAAGATAGATAGATAGATAGATAGATAGATAGATAGATAGATAGATAGATAGATAGATAGATAGATAGATAAATTATATACATGAGAGAACACTTGATTAGTTGTCACAATGTAGCAAACGTAAATAGTATTGTATCGATTTGGTTGCAACTTCTAAACGTCGCAATATACTCTTCGTTTGACAACTTGACAACTGATCAAGTGTACTCTCTTATAGCTTTACACCAACTTTTCCGTTTCAGATAAATACATACACACGTGATACATACATACATACATACATACATACACACATAATACATACATACGTACGCACATACATACATAAGCAGGCAAACAGATAATAAGTAGACAGATGGATATCCTTTGCTTGATTTCTGCTGTCAGCATAAACGCATGAAACTAATTTTAAGTCTTATTTAGGAATGGAAAACGGTGTGTGGCTTAATAACAACTACAACCACAAACAAATAATGGGAAAGTTCCAAGAAATTTAAGACAGTAATGATGTCACATAATCATTGTAAACTGCATCTATATGGAAGTACCAGCACCTTTGTCAGTATACCTGGAAAAAAATCACACGACGAAATAATTCATGTTCTTCCAGTTACTAATTTCACAGACGCTTTGCACCTTCCTGGAAAAAAAAAAACACTGGCGAGATTTAGATGTTGAAGTTTATCTGAAAGGTTATGTTGAATCATCTTATACTTTGAATCCCCTCCCTACCTTGACTTAACCCCCCCCCCCTTATCAATCTCACAAATCACATTCGAAACAATTTTGATTCTCAAAATGATTTACTACAGTACATTCGAATGCCAGTGTTGGACGTTTACATGTAAGCAGGAAAAAGGGAAAGAGATTAATTTGCGATGTTCTGAATTCTTCAAAACTTCAAAGAGTCTTTATGACTCTATTGAAAAGTATCTTCCAAACACGATCTTACAAAATTTGATTAAGAGTTTACCTTCACCTTAGGGTGGAAATTAATCAAATAATTTTGCACATGATATAGCGCACGAAGTAAGATCGTTTTCCAAAGTCTTCTTTCAGGTTCCAGCTTATAAACGTATGAAGTTACAAAATCGTCATATATGAGGCAAAACCACCAAATTACAATGCATTGGGATTTATTTATTAGTTCACGTATAATAATTTTCGAAACAACCGTGTTTGTAAAGAATACATTGTTTAATTCCTAGCATGTCCTTTGACAAGAGCTATGGATATTCCAATATCCCAGGAGTCTAATTAAAATAATTCAATGACGAGTGACTCATCCTAACATTTTTCATGATCATATAGGTAATCATTATGATTTGCCTTTTACCCGCAAATAACCTATACTCAATGTTTGTTAAGCCCTTCCTAAGTATGCCAGAAGTCTTGCTGGAAGCTTTCAAGTAGCTCATTTTCATTATCTATGTTCGCGTTATTCTACCGTATTTAGGTTTATTGTTCATATTTCATTGTTTCTCAAATAATTCAATCAACGTTTGTGGATCACTCGTATTATTGCTTTCAGGCATCGCAGGAGAAATGGTACATGGTAAATATGAAATGCATTTTATTAGAAAAGGGACATGGAAAGTGAGAGAGTGATAGAGAGACGCTGTGGACGTATAGAAATTACAAGCATGATAATCCTATTTAAGAAGGCTTAATCAGTGTATCATCTTTGCGACGACGTTCAGGGTTTCCCGAT
>JZLH01S0615693.1:30452-40542 GCA_001188425.1 Eucidaris tribuloides
ACATATCCCACATGCATTAGACAGATTGAAGCCACGACATTGGTGAATGCGATGATATTCTATGGTGATTCATACAGCAAACACAAGCTGTTAACGGGATATCAGTAACCACCTCAACAACAGATCAGCACATTGATTCCGTTGCAGACTATGAATTGTCATTAATAGACAGCTCAATGTAATATGTATGTTTCGGTTTGTATAAACGCGCAACCCGAATCATATTCAGATAATTTTCCGGAGCAGCATTCTGTATTTGGTTGATTTCAAACATAGAAGACTGTTTTAATACGCACAACGTCCAGACATGCACTTTCCATGCCTTAGAACTTAAATGAAATCGCAGATACCTTGCTTTCAGTTCCGAACTAATCATCTTAAAACCTGCTAAAGAATGGAATGTATGGCATATTTTAATTTTGTATATATATATATAAAAATGACAATGGTTACTATGATTGTCTTTATTTTTATACACTCCTATAATTAAGGTAATATTACCAGTACGATGCGCTGCGTTTGGAAAAGATTCAGTGTGAATCATGAACATAATTCTGAGTCGAGTATACGCAATTCGACGGGTAATCGGTTGAAACCAGATAGAATTAGGTTCCTGCGTATCGTATCTACTAACTATTTCAAGTAGAAGTTTCATGTATGTGTATGACTGAGTGAGTTTCACACTTTGCGTAAAAATGTTGGAAAAATAGGAGCTTCAACTATTATTACGCTCTCATAACTGTCCTTGAAAGTTTGGGGCGGGCGGATGTAGCGTATAGCTCCTGTCAGATAAATTTTACGAAACTATCGAGCACACTTGACACTCTGTATGACTTTTGGACGTTCGACAAAACACATTTATTTTTTATGTTTTCCTTTTTTGGCTGATGCAAAACGTGAGTCAGTCAGAGCACGCATTGAAAATTAATTGACGTGACGCCAAAAGTGTCATCCACATGTCTCGGTGAACTGTAACGTACACTTCATAAAGGACATAAATTGCCCACTGTTTCAGGTGCAATTCATTTAGATGTCTGAAGACAATTATTTGAAAAGTCCATCGTGCGTGCCTGTCTTTTATTCTTTTTTGATCGCGCTGATTAGAAATTATGCGTTCATTAAATAAATACGATTTCCGTCTTTATACAGGGATGAAAAATAGACACGTGTTAATTTTCGGAATTTGAACTTAATCGGGCATACATGAACCCCCTTTTCTTTCTATGTGTGAATTTAAGTCAGTGTTATTCTGCCTACTATCAGGGAAGTTGAAGGTAATTATTGTAAAATAGGAGCTGGCATAAAATTGTGTTAACTCTGGAGTAGCCTAATGTGCCTGGACTTAACATGAAAACCTGAGTGTATCAGAAATCTTGTTACATACGAGACGTGATGTTCCACACCTTCACAGTTCACACGCGTATTTAACAATCAAAGCATACAAATTTAAAACCCATATCTGAAATCTTATGGGCTAACACTATTGGTGTTTGAATTAACCACTACTTTGGCCCTGTCTTTGCTGTAGAATTGCCTGGATAGAAGTAATTACATTGTGCTCGACCTTTTCCACTGCTTACCTCTGACAATTGGCGCGCCATGTCCGTGAAAGCCAAATAATGTTGAAACAAATGCTCCCATTACCAGCCGAACTACAACAGTGATAGTTACCAGGGCAGTGAATGCGAAGAAAACGATGAAAAAACCTTTAAACTCCTACTAACGCGTGAAATACCATAAAAATCTATCACGAAGTCGATTTTCCACTTCTATTAAGTTTTTGAGGGAATTATATATACCGCTTCTTATTAAAAGACAGAACGAATAGCGTTGCGCCCTTCAAACGGAGTGGCTTATGCGATACAGAAGTAACTACGATACAGTAACTGCATGTGCTATTAATAAATGACTATCCATCATTTCCCCATAGCGTTAAAAGCGACAATGTGACCAGTGTATTATTTAATTAAACGAAGGTATCGCTTTTCGGGGCAGAGTCTGCGTATTGTACACTGAATGAACGGACGTGATATCATTCAAATGCTAGACGCAAATGAAGTACGGGTACCAAAATCAATGAAAGTTCGCCATGGTAACCATATCCTTGAATGGTCTCTACACACCACTGAGTTGGTACTACGACACCTCTCTGTCAACAAATTTAAAATGTCATGTCAAACCAACGGGTTACCTATTTGTGGCACTCATTTATTGGCTCTCGGCAGTTTGAATAGTAACTCCCAAACTTTAGAAATAATATTTGTAATATTTTGGCATACGCATACATGAACCGTATTTTTTGGAAAACGAATGTTAAAAATAAGGATTTTTTAAAATAAGGTTCATGTATTATTTGATTAAGAGGGCAGTTGTATTTCAGTGAGGTGATATGTTTTCATTAGTAATGAGAATAAATATTATCCTACACATATTTTGTTGTTCATGCAACTAGTGTTAAAAATAAAATTGGTTATTTTGATATGTAATAACACAAAAACAAGATAATACTGGCATGAGTATTGAGTTACAGCTGAAGAGTGGAACTTTGTGTTGGAGATTGGTTTCAGATATCGTTTATCAATAATCAGTTTTATGTTAATCCATGCTTATTTAAAAAGTTAGAGTCAGATTACTGCAGCAATCCAACCCCCTGTCAAAATTGAGACTGTACAGAAAGCAAATCTGCGTGGTCGAGTGCGTGCCTTGTCACAACACAAATAAGCAACAGACCGAATGACTGTGGATAGTGAATAGTCTAGCAGTCGTAGGCTACTAATGAAGTATAATAAAGCATTTAATCTCACCAGAACCGTAATGAAACTCGCATACCAAGTTTCAAAGTGTGCTATTCCAGCCATTGGTCCAATTGCCTGAATGCATATGGGGGACTAGACACCAACTCTATACACACACCATTTGTTATTCTATTTATTGCAGTTCATTTGTACAGGAGACTAGAATTGAGCAATCTGAACTCTACATTAAATAAGCATGAAATTACATAAAACTGATTATTGATATCGTATGAAACACTCAACAAAAATGTTCACTCTATGCGTATAACTTCATACTCATGCTGTATTATCTAGGTGTATAGTTTTCGTGTTATTGACATATAAAATTGTAAACAATTTTTTTTAACACCTAGGTATAAGTGGCATGCTTACAACACTGCACACAAACACTACACTGTACACACATTGTTACTTCTTTTTATTGCTTTCTTTTACATTATACACTACAAAACTGCTGATCCCATCAAAAATGCTATATAAAAAATGCATAAGAAAGAGTATGAACAATTACGCTAAAGACTTTATGGGCCTCTGCGCACTTTTTAGATTTAAAGATTTAAACCTGATATCGTCAAGCAAAGGGAGCGAGATACATTTCAGACGTGTCATTTATATACTTTATTCATCTCCACACCTTAACGTAATTCAATTGCTTCCCATTCCGCAATCAGTTCGGAGTAAACTCTGTCAGGAATCACTCCCAAACGGTTATTATTTTTCATTCAGGGATATGCAATTGACGATATCAACACGATCAAAAAATATGTTCACCACACGAATCATCATCTCGCATGCGCGAATCTTAAATTTCGGAAAGGCTGACGTTTTAAATCGCCACTAGTATCCATCGATATATTTCAACGATTATTCCGCAAACCTTATTGACATATCCGCGTTTGAAGGAGAAGATATAAGGCAAGTGTCGGCTTTATGATGCCCGCCACTGAGGGGATGTGGATTACGAGATCGAGGTTTATAAATCCCGCTTCTTGTTGAGGAATCATTGAGGACACCGCCGCTCTAAATATATAAATTTATCTTAATTTCGAATTAATATATTCCATAACGCGAGTATATACACTGTTCACAACAAACGCACAAAAGCACGCACAACGCTCGTTTTCTGCAGTTCGTGTTTTATTCTTATAACAAACAGAAGGCCTTAACCCGATCTTTAGCCTAAGGTAAGCCCCTTTGTGTTTTATATGATCCAATCAATGTGGTTCACTCATACTCTTACACAGACACATACAGACACAGACACACACAGACACACACACACAGACAGACAGACACACACACACACACATAAACACACACACGCACAAACACACACATACACACATATTGCGCGCGCACACACATGCACACATTGACACAAACACCACACATACACATATTGACAAACACACATACACACATTGACAAACATAAACAAACACACTCACACACACAGATAGGCACACGTTAACAAGCACACAAATACAAACACACTCACGCTTCACACACTTAAACACAATCAAACACACACACACACACACACACACACACACACACACACACACACTACACACACGCACGCACACCTTGACATTGAGATGATGGTGGACGTCCTTCACGATTAGGAAGTTGACACTCGTTCCGACCATCTTTCAAGGTCACCAAGGGTGTTCCAATAACCGCGGATGTCTTGGGTTGCTCAAATGGTTTCACTGTACATACTGTCATTGAAAAGTTCGCGGCAATATCATACGTAGGCCTATGCTTGGTCTTAATCAAAACACAGGAAAACAAGAGGTGCTCGCAACGCATATCAAATTGTTCACAACTGAAATGATATAGTAACTGTTATTGGAATAGTAGCAAACTAACGAGAAAATACATGTGTAAACATTCGCTCACAAAGTAGCATTGCTCACAAATATCCAAATAACACATCCCCAAAATTATCAAATAATGTTTGTCTTGTTCCTCTCGATAAAGATTACTTCGAATTTAATGTAGTTTAAATTACTGTGTTATCTATTTCAATATATAATGAAAAGTGAAAACATTCATTGCATCCCATTTATCATTTGGTAATTTAGTATTTATAAATTTATCAATGGTGAATATTACATTCTGAAACTACAGTGGAACTTTAAAAAGATCCCATTTGATTAAGTTCATGCCCTACTGGCGGGAGGTAAACTGGATTTTGATACAAATTTGTCACAACAAACTATATTGTCCCATAACCAAAAAAATGTAAGGTCTGTTTACACAACAACACAACAATTGCATGCATCAACAATACTGATCATTAGACATGATAAAAGTATTGACACTAATATAAAGGCTTGTCTATGGGTGAGGCTGGTAAAATGACGTCGTGAATATGTTTGATAAACAATTGAAAAACTTGAAATGATTTTGTTTAGCCAGCCAGGTGTGACTGACTATCATGTGCGCTGGATAACCAGAGAAAATCATGGAGGTAGAACAATTTACTAATGTCAAATCGGTGACAACTATTCACAGTTCAGACGGGACAGCAAACTGTGTTACAGGTTTCCCGCCATTTTTAAATCACTATTTGTCCAAAATATTATCTAAGCAGTTATCACGATAGCATTCATGTACGTTTATCAATCATATAATTGCATATTATAATATATTTGTTACATTATTTCATTCATGACATGTATCTTAAATTCAATATAATTTTAACAAATACATGTACAATAATTGGGGTATTATACATAGACTGACACTACTACGGTTCAATGACATCAATAAGTGTGGTTTACGACTAGTAATATAATATGGCATTGAAATAAATTTTAAGTGTGTCAAGTCAAGTGTGATGCGATATGCCAAAGACTGCGGCCATAAGCATAAGAAAACGGCACGTACAAATATGAAATGACCAACAAGTATCGTTGAACATAATATTTCGTGTGTCACATTACATTTGGGATGGGGAAGAGAAAACAGGGTGCCAATCATAAGTACAAACAAGCTGATTTATATGGAGAAGTAAGGTGTAATGCACGTGCATGTGTTCGCCCGTGGATGAGGGAAGTGTATACACACAATGCAATAATATTTAGGCTATACACATATATTTAAACATAATTGCAATCATTTAATCGTATTATATACAATCAATTCAAAATGTATAGGCCTATGGAGGAACAGAGTATTACGTTTCTTTGTCTTACTCTGAAGCACCTACCCCCATTATAATGGAGGTCGTATCACGTTGAATATTTTATCTCAATGACTGAGCGAGTGTTCTCTCTAATTATATCTGCACCATCAGACATTTGTTTTTCGACCCTCCATTTCCCTTCAGATTCCAAGTGCTTTTCAAACTAGTAATAAGGTCATACAGTCTAGGCTTTGGCGTTATTTTGGTGCTTGCTGCAACGAGTGATCTTTCAGCTGTAGACGGAGAATGAGGTGAAAAAAAGATCCCCACATATCCCCACATGCACGTAGACAAGTTGAAGTCCAACGAGCCATTGTGAATGCGATGTATCTCTATGGTGATTTCATACAGCCAACACCAGCTGTTAACGGGATTAGTAACACCACAACAAAAGTCAAGGTCATCATTGATTCCTTGCAGACTATAATTGTCATTAAAGACAGTTCAATGTAATTTGTTTCTGTTTTATAACGCCGCAACCCGAATCATATTCGCAGAGAATTTCTCGCGAGCAGCATTATGGTATTTTGGTTGATTTCAAACAATGGTAGACTGGTTTAATACGCGACAACGTCCAGACATGCACTTTCCATGCCCTTGACTTAATGAAATCGCAGATAGCCTTCTTCAGTTTGCGACTAATCATCTTTAAAACCGTGAAGAAGGAATGGATGGTATGGGCAATGTTTAATATTTGTATATATGATATAAATAAATGACAATGTTTACTATGATTTGTCTTTATTTTTATACACTCCTGATAATTAGGCTAATTATTACCAGTACGATGCTCTGGTTGGCAAAATATTCACTGTGAACATGAACATAATTCTGAGTCGATATACCGCAATTCGACTGGTAATCGGTTGAAACCAGAGTTACTATTAGGTTCCTGCGTATCGGGTGATCTAGCTGAATACTATTCAAGGAGAATGTTTACATGTATGTTATGACTGACGTGAGTTTTCACACTTTGCTAAAAATGTTGGAAAAATAGGAGTTCAAATATTACGCTCTCATAACTGTCCTTGAAAGCTTGGGGATGGTAGGGTTAGCCTGTCAGATAAATTTTACGAAAACCTATCAGCACACTTGACACTCGTATGACGTTTGACGTCGACAAAACACATTTTTATTTTTTATGTTTTCTTTTGTTTGGCTGATGCAAACTTTGGTCAGTCAGAGCCACGCATTGAAAATAATACGGTGACCGCCAAAAGTGTCATCACATGTCTCGGTGAACTTGTAAACGTACACTTCACTAAAGGACAGTAAATTGCCCTGTTTCAGGTCAATCATTTAGATGTATCTGAAGACACATTATTGAAAATCCACGTGCACTGCTTTATTCTTTTTGATCCGCCTGATTAGAAATTATGGTCTCACTTAAATACAAAGTACGTATTTCCGTCTTTATAATGGGTGAAAAATAGCACGTGTTAATTTTCGGAATATTGAACCTTAATCGGGCATACTTGAACCCCCTTTTTCTTTCTATGTGTGAATTTAAGTCAGTGTTATTCTGACCTACTATCAAGGGAAGTTGAGGTAATTATTGAAAAATAGAGTGGCATAAAATTGTGTTAACTTCTGGAGTAGGCCTAATTGCCCTGGACGTACAGTGCAAAACCGGGTGTGTTAAATTCAACACGAAATCTGTTAGCTATACGAGACGTGATGTTCCAACACCTTCACAGTTCACACGCGTAAGTTTAACATCAAAGCATACAAATTTAAAAACCATATCTGAAATCTATATGGGCTAACACTATTGGTGTTTGAATTAACCACACTTGGGCCCTGTCTTTGTAGTGAAGTTGCCTGGGGATAGTAAGGTATTACATTGCGCGACGCTTTTCACGCTTTGCTCTGCAATGGCGCGCATGTCGTGAAAGCCAAATAATGTTGAAACTGCTCCCCATTACCGCGAACTAAAATGGTGATAGATTACCAGGGCAGTGAATCGAGAAAACGATGAAAAAAACCTTGTAACTCCACTACCGCGTGAAATACCATAAAAAATCTATCACGAAGTACGATTTTCCACTTTATTAACGTTTTGAGGGAATTATATTATACGCTCTTATTAAAAGACAGAAGACGATAGCGTTGCGCGCTTCAACGGAGTGCTTATGCGATACAGAAGTACTACGAAATACAGTAACTGCATGTGCTATTAATAAATGACTATCCACATTTTCCCCATAGCGTTAAAGCGACAATGTGACCATGTATTATTTAATTAAACGAGGTATCGCTTTCTCGGGGGCAGAGTCTGCGTATTGTACACTGAATGAACGGACGTGATATCTTCAAATCTAGACAATGAATAGGTACCAAAAAGTCAATGAAATGTTGCCATGGTAACCATTCCTTGAATGGTCTCTACACACACTGACGTTGGTACTACGACACCTCTCTGTCAACAAATTAAAATGTCATGTCAAACCAACGGTTACCTATTTGTGGCACTCATTTTATTGTGCTCTCGCAGTTTGACTAGTATGACTCCCAAACTTTAGAAAATATTATAATATTTTGCCATCGATACAATGCAACCGCTATTTTGAAACGAATGTTAAAAATAAGGATTTTTTTAAAATAAGGTTTCAATGTTGATTTAAATGTTGATTTAAATGGGCATGTTTACTTTCAGTGGGTGATATGTTTTCATTAGTAATGAAATAAATATATTCTACACATTTTGTTGTTCATCATACTAGGTGTTAAAAATAAAATCGGTTAATTTTGATATGTAATAACACAAAAACTATACACCAGATAATACTGGCATGAGTTTGAGTTACAGCTGAAGAGTGAACATTTTTGTTGGAGATGGTTTCAATACGATATCAATAATCAGTTTTATGTAATCCATGCTTATTTAAAAAGTTAGAGTTCAGATTTTACTCAAAATCCAACCCCCTGTACAAAATTGAGACTGTACAGAAATCAAATGGGTGTGTGTCGGAGTGTGTGCCTTGTCCACACACAATAAGCAACAGACAATGACTGTGGATAGTGAATAGTCTAGCAGTCGCTAGGCTACTAATGAATATTAATAAAGCATTTATCTCACCAGAACGTAATGAAACTCGCATACAAAGTTTCCAACGTGTGCTATTCCAGCCATTGTCCATTGCTTGACTGCTATTGGGGACTAGACACACACTCATACACACACCATTTGTTTTCTGTGCAGTCTCAATTTTGTACAGGGGACTAGATATTGAGCAAATCTGAACTCTAGCATTTTAAATAAGCATGAATTACATAAAACTGATTATTGATATCGTATTGAACACCTCAACAAAAATGTTCACTCTTCAGTTATAACTCATACTCATGCTAGTATTATCTGGTGTATAGTTTTTTGTGTTATGACATATCAAAATTAAACAATTTTCTTTTTAACACCTATAGTATAAGTGCATGTTTACAACACTGCACACAAAACATACACTGTCACACACATTGTTACCTTTTTTCTGCTTTTTTTACAGTATACACTTATAAAACTGCTGATCCCATCTAAATGTATATAAAAAAATGAATAAGAAAGAGCATGAACAACTTACGTAAACTGCTTTATGGGCTCTGCACTTTTAGATTTAAAGATTAAAACCCTGATATCGTCAGCAAAAAGGGAGCGAGATATCATTTCAGACGTGTCATTTATATACTTTATTCATCTTCCACACCTTAACGTCTTCAATTGCTTCCCATTTCCGCAATCAGTCGTAAACTCTGTCAGGAATCACTCCCAAACGGTTATTAATTTGTTCCATCAGGGATATGCGAATTGACGATATCAACACGATCAAAAATATGCACCACACGAATCACATCTCGCATCGCGATCTTAAATATTGAAAGGCGTTAAATCGCACAGATCCAATCGCATTATATTCAACGATTATTCGGCAAAACCTATGACATATCGCCGTTTGAAGGAGAAGAATAAGGGGTGTCGGCTTTATGATGCGCCACTGAGGGATGTGGATTACGTAGACGAGGTTTAATAAATCCCCGCCTTCTTGTTGAGGAAATCATGAGGGCACACCGCCGTCTAAATATAAATTTATTCTTAATTTCGGAACTT
>JZLH01S0615693.1:49899-59952 GCA_001188425.1 Eucidaris tribuloides
CGTGCATGCATTCTGACAAATTATAGGCCTATACATGTATGTCTCTCTTACCACTCCACTCTTGGTTTTCATTATACCATTTCTAGCAGAAATTTTTATCAAATTAATGAAATGACGTTAAACATTACAGTTGATTCTAATTGCATGCCTAATTGCATCTCAAAGAATATTTCAACAATTTATTTCTATAATTGCTTTCATCACCTTGTCCTGCACCCATTAGGACTACGTCTAATTAAGTGTGACAATTTTCCAAACCATTTCACAAGCTCTGCTACAGCTGCTGCTACTTGATTCTAATTATAATAAAAGACACTACATGACTATGATGTATTCCAATAGGCAACATGTATGTTGAATATTTAGTAATCACTTTATAATTTACTTGAGATACAGAAACAATTCCACTTCGGTATAATAATACAACAAATTATTATTATTATTATTATTATTATTATTATTATTATTATTATTATTATTATTATTATTATTATTATTATTATTATTATTATTATTATTATTATTATTATATTATCGTCATCATCATTATTGTTATTCTCATTCTCATTACCATAATCATTGAAATCAAATAAATATATCACAATCACATTCATAGGTCAATTGAGACAATTTCAATCTGTGGTATAAAATTCATACCAGCGAAATTCATTACTCTTAATTACTTCAATTACGTAAAGTGATTACTGTTTCAATGTGGGCCTACTAATCATATAGCAAAGACGGTCAAATACTCGTACGGGCACGAAAATCAAATACAGCAAACTGCCGCTGGTCTAATCAATATTATGAGTTCTTCGCTATACGTGAGTAAATCTTCAAACAAGATTACACAGGTTCGACTAATTACACACAATGTCTGTGCAAATACAAGGAACTCGAGGAAGCTCCTGTAGTACGTTGCTGGGCAGTCTTACGTTATATACGCGATTGCTTCTTTAGATGAAGTATTTGTGATAATTTACTCGGTAATTGCTTGCAGGATGTTCAAGGGAACAAGCAAACACATAATTTTAACTTAACGGGAGTGGTGATCATGAATGACGTCGACAAAGATAGCAAACGCAAGGTTATTTTGCTAATACAAGAAAATATGAGTGAATGTCCATATTTATATTACAGATACATGTATGTTACAAGCCTTATTTCTTAAGCGACATTACTGTTCATTGCATTCACATTTACATTTACTTTTACCCAAAACAACTATAAGATGAAGATGATATTTCAATTTATCATGTGACACACAAATATTACAAAGAACTGCCCGGAATCACTCTTTTTATACAAAGATATTTTACATTACAAAAATGGTCGTACATACACGTATGCTTGATATGTTGATTACGATCTAACGAAAATAACCAGAAGTGTGTTTTACATAGGCAAGAATATATGAAAGAAAAAATATTTGGACCATGCCCTGTTCATGTAAGACAATTTATTTAGTTGTTTTCAAGCAAGGCGACTCAAACTTGGCTTTGCGGCCGCCTTATATAAATACGGGCACAGTTTTATAAGAGAAGCTAATTTGACAAACTCAGTTAGGAATAAAGATTGTACAAACACTTACCATTAACAGGAAAATATGAATAATCCGTCAAACAGTAAGTATCATCCAGTGAAGCTGTGCTCCAAGTCGACAACTTCCCGTCTGCTTCAAAACTCAGCTTTCGAACACACACACTCGAGGAAAATGTCACTGCCGAAGAACTGGCGTCGAATCCACTCCGTGTACGACGGCCTACTGATCCGGGCTCCAAACAGATCGGATATTTCAAACGGAGGCCAACATATGCCGCAATCGAAATTTTGTTTTTCCACCGTATAAAAATATTATTCTACCTGTATAATTCCAAAATCCACAGCGCAAACAATTGCTCTACATGTGTGTGCATACGTTGTCAAACTTTAATCCACGATGTGTGTACTCCAAAATGAGATTTTTTTTCGTCTGCTGTTGTTTGTCGTAGCGCGGGCGTGCAATGCATCCGTCGTCTGGCGTCGAATTGAGAAATACGACAATTTGTCGCGGAGCCGAGCTGGTCTTGTCGCGTCCAAAGTTTCCGGACTCAGAAAGGTGTGACTAAATCGCCGACATCCGACAGGTAAAGTCCGTTATGACATGCGTTGGCACGGGTCTGCGGTAATGAGTGACGCCGCGATACACGATTGTGTGTACCGCTATATTTCTGATACGAGCTTTTAGTGTCGATTTCCTTTGATTGTCCAACTGAGGCATGCAGTGCAGGCGGCGCGGATTAAAAAACACGCTTAATGAGTGTGTGCGCAGACGACCTATATTGGGATGCAATGAAGGTAGCGAGAAAGTTACCAGTGAGTGTACGGTTGCAGATGAACTAGTTCCTGATTGTGATGCGGGCGCACCGAAATATGATTCAAGAGTAGGGCTCTCTTGTAAATCTCTGCGAAATGTCTGAATAGAAGTCCGACTTCTATCTTGAACTTGCGAGCAGGCTTTCTTGTATATCTATAAGCGCTGTTTCTCTGTTGCAGCGAATAATAATTGTACGTTGTAGCCGCGGGGTTGGGTTTATGTGTAGCCAACCCTCTTCTTATTCGCGGACAATGACACCAGCTCCGATATTCAATCGCCAATATTACAAGTGATGACAGATTCGAAGTCTCGGCCTTTCAACCGATCTACGAGAGGCGAATGGGAGGAATGCGTGGGGTCACCTCTTTCAGAAGGAAAGTGGAGGGAACAATAATATTGATACTGCGCTTTAACGAAAAAAATACACGATTTTTTTGTTATGAGCGTCGCTACCGTAGCCTTCCGCGGGGTTGGACTTTGACAAGATTTAATCAGAGAATCTTATCGAGATCTCTCTAAATATTTTTTCGTCTTCTATGAATCGTGAGTCATGCAGAAGATCGAACTCCACAGTTCAAACAAAGGTATTTTCCCCCTGACCGCTGTTCAGGTCACGGCGCCCGTGAGGTGGAAGCGGGCGGAATCTTGTTTGTCATGCAAATATAGCAATACCTGTCCCAAGTCCGCCCCCGCACTGATAATTACGCGAACCTACTACGTTTGAAGTGCGGAAGTTTTGCCCACTTTCTAATAAGTCATGTCGAGTCTTTGAATTTTTAATTGAATTATGTCTTGGTTATGATGACTTTACTCATCCATCCGGAGGGGGATTTTAGGTGACGATGTGAAGATTGTTTTTCACGGAACTCAACGATGAAGCATTTCACGCGTGTGTAATTACTATTTTCGTCAATACACTCAAATATACACATACATACACACACAGACACACTTTTACATTACAGACACACAGACAGACAGTACACACACACTGACACACACACACGCACACACACACACATACACACACACACAATCACAGACAATTACAAGCAACATTCAAACACGAACGACGTCTCAATCGTGTCAACATAATTTAATTAATTTAACTACCACAAAATATAAACAAAACAGTAAGAATTATTTCAATTATTGAACAAACTTCGTAAAAACCGTATCAAATACAATAGGCAGATACACGTTTCGATAACTTGAAGTCGTTTTGCGAGGATATATAGTGACAAGAACTTACTGGTGACGATGTAAATGATATACACCATTATTATGTCACCACGCCCCTTTCCACACACCTCCCCCCCCCTACTAAAAAATATTGCAACATATTTGAGTTGAAGGGGTCTTTCTGACGTCCAAATGAAGTTATTATTGGAAAATAACAAATTATTTCAAAAGAAATCAATGAATACTCATTCTCCTTTCTCCTCCGAGGCGGAGAGGTAATCAAATGCAGGCGCACCCATGGCAGAGGGACTGGAACATAAAATTTAACATTTTTGGCCTCCCAACGGGGTGGTGTTAATTCACACTAGCATCGTGATTCGGTTTCATGTTTACCCGTGAAACGGTTTTGATGGCTTGGAAAGACTTCCAACAACAAAAAATGCCAATGTGTTCCTCTGACGTGGTCTCAGAAAGACGGCAACTCCCCGCGAAGACGAAAGTGACTCCCATCTTCAAAAGACAGTGGTTAAGAAGGATAAGGCTACTTATTAAAGATGATGACCTTCTCGTCACATAATTATATCTACATGTTATGTTCTGGAAAGATGAGTGACAGTATAGGGATGTTTGCAATAGTAAACCGCCTTTAGATTTGAGAGAGAATAAGAACTTATAACTTGAAGAGGTCATTTCTGAAATATGGCGAGTATCCTCCTTTCCACTATCTTATGAAGATAGGAGGAGCTTTCGTCTTTGCGGGGTGTTACTTTCTTCTAAGACCGCGTCAGAGGAACACATTGGCATTTTTTGTTTGCTGGAAGTAAATTTCCAAGCCATCGAAACCGCTTCACGTGAAATATGACACTGAATTAACACCCCACCCCTATCGGGAGGCGTAAAAAAATGATAAATTTTATGTTCCAGCCCCTCTGCCGTGGGTGCACCTGCATTTGATTATCTCTCTGCCTTAAAGAAGAAAGGAGAACGAGTATTCATTGATTTCCTTTGAATAAGTTTTTTTTCCAATAATAAACTTCCTTAGGACGTCATTATAGAAAGACCCTTTCAATTAAAAATGCGTGCGTTATAATTTATGTTGCAATACTTTTGAGTAGGGAGGGTACATCATAATATCGATACAGACATTCGTGAGAAATGTATTAATTCAAAATGTCAAATTCAACTTCAGTTTTTGAAATTATAATTAAACCAAAATACCCAGACGAAACGAATGATAGTGAAAGCACTTATAAAAATAAATTATCGAAATATTCTTTGAGATGCAATTAGGCATGCAATTAGAATCAACTATAATGTTCAACGTCATATAATTAATTTGATAAAACGCATTTCTGCTAGAATGATATACTGCGCCAAATGTACAAGCCAACTTACGTAAAACGGGTCACTAAACGATGGAAGGTTAAAGACACTATATAACATTGTTGAAGCCCCATTAAAAAAATTGTCAAACTTTGCTCTTTAATACATATTATAGTGTTTGAATGGACAAATAAACATCGTTGAATGCAAAACTTTAGACAGTTATGCTGTCACTATATATGAACAGATAAAAATCGGCAAATGAATTATTCTCAGCTGAGAAAAATTCTGCTCAATCATTTTCACTTCTTAAAAGCAACTAATAATCGTTTTGAACTGCAGTCTTTTTCAGGGATTCATTTTTAGACCTTTTAGACACTGGTAGCATGGAACATCATGTAGCTCACATTTTTAAACTGGAAACATTGTAATACAATGCCTTTAAACTACTTGTGTGTCTAACATAAATACGGATATTCCCCCACCCCCCCCCAAAAAAAAAAAAGTTATTGAAGTTCGTGACAATGTTCCGGTGAAAACGAGCCTGCTTCGCATTATAATGTAGTTATGTCCTTTGTTTTTTATTGTTTATTTTTGCCATTAGCGTAGATGATGAAAGTATGTCGAATCTGGGCTACCAAAACGTGAATTAAGATCGAGGTCGTTAATCGACGCACATCCGAAATTGGGTCAAACGACTTTTATCGTAAAGATGATACGTTGGTTATTAGAAACTATAATAGTTGCGTTATTTCCTGAAACTCACCTTTTTATCATTATGACATCGCCTGATCTCGGGGTTTATTATCTCGTCTCTTTGCACTCATTTAACTACTGTACTTTGTTGCTGCATACAAACATTTTCGTGAACATCCCTCCAATCGACATTGATAAGATGCAAAAGATGAGTTATTTCATTTGTATTTGTTTTTCCCCACTTGGTATACTCTAAATTACAGGGATTTAAAATAAATCATGAACGATGTGGTTAGGGATCAATCGATTTGTAGATTTTGATTTAAATCCTAAAGATTTAAATTTTAAGCATTTCTCACTCAAATATAAATCGTTAAGATTTAAAATCTAAATTTCAAAAAAATCGACTGGTCCCTAATTACAGCCAATCAGGATTTATTGTAAATCCTTGTCATTTAGAGTGTATATCCGTTGGAATTTCCTCAAACTTCAAATATAATGAGTAATAACTTATTTTGATAGATAAGTCTCCTCCAGTATTTTTTTTCTGCATTCAACACTAAAGCAATTGTTGAAATTAACATCTCCGTTAAAATTAGTTAAGAATAGATAATGCTTTGCAGATCATTATTTGACTTTAAGAACCTAGTTTGTGAATGGTGTCTTTATTGGTCTTTAAACTGTTTACTAAGCCACTCGTTCTTTTAGCGGCATGAGTTATTATATACGTGTCTATATGTATAAACTGCGTTTGGACGGCATAAATTGTGGTGGTTGACCCTCTTATCATGGATTGTAAATTAGTAACGCTATCTTCAGTTGGCCTATATCTTTTCCTACTAAATCATATGCAGAACCTTTCAAACCACTTAAAACTCAACATTTAAACGGGCATGAATCATTTTGATGTGCGGGACAAATACTTAAAGGGCAGTGACATAATTAGTAGAAGTCAAAAATGCCTCAATAACCAAAATGATTTCAAAAACATGCCAAAATATACACTGGCTACAGAGTGTATATTCAGGAGGGAAGGGTTTGCCTTAAATTTGTTTACTTGAGGAGAAACAACCATTAGTTTATCAGTATTGAATTAATCTCCGACCCTAATGAAAATTGATCTCATGGAAGCCATATACCGTCGCAGCATTTTCTGATAATAATTGTTAAACAAAGAGGAACTGTGTGACTATGACATTTTCATTGCAGAAATTTCAAACAGTATACTTGATTCTGGGAGCATTGCGTCTTAAATTGAGGGCTGTTTCATTTTAATTGGAGGGCGTAACTTTGGTGAAGTAATTTGCGAGTCATTTATTTCTCTCATCGATATTTTATCATCCCGATTATCACTCTATCTTTTCCTCTTTATAGATGAAAGTATACTTCAGGAAGATAAACAGCAGGTCATTGAACTTTTACACAGAGAGGCACGAGCACTGCACTATTATCCAGATAATAGGACCTAGTTTGATGTGTATCAAGATGGCATCGCATTGATATGAGGCTAACTGTACTTATAATAACACAACAGGAAAGCCATAGAGGAAAATGTTAACCTCATTCAGATTCCGATTGTCTGTCGCTGCTTTCATTTTAATCATTTCGGCGTCCTTGGATCGACCCAGATAAATATCAGCACACATACCCAACATTTCCACGATAAATGACTAATATTTTTGATTTTGTGGTATTTTATTTGAGTTAATGGGGGTATGTTTATGCGGATAAAGTGCAACGGGATGTGTGTGTTGGTTGGAAGGCGATGTTGTGAAACATTGTGAGTGTGGTTCGGCCAACATCATTTTGGTATTTCTAATGAGGAAACCATATATCACAAATTATGATGAGTACATCAATTTATACCTATTTTTATGACAGTGATAAAGTATTAGTCTTATGTGTCTTCTTGGAAATTACCAACAATGTGCCAACATTTTTTGTTTGACGGAAAATATGAATTCCTTAAATGTTTTTGAATGATAAGACTTGTTAAAGTTGTACTGTTTCACACACGTCCAGTCTGGTAACTGGGGTGGCAGGGGGAGGGCAGTCGCCACCCCAATGAAAATATTGGAGGGGCAAACATATTGATTTGCCCCCCTCCCACAATAATTTTGACAACTTGAAAGATTCATAAGATGCAATGCAAGAATATGTTTAAAAAGCATTGGAAAGCACAATATAATCATTAAAATTAGCCTAAAAATGTTCTTCAACATACAAAATTGTCAATTTTTCAAAATTCTGTAATGCAATTTGGCGCGCAGAGCACGCCGAAATTTTTTGATTTTTTTTCACTTTTGCCACCCCAATCCAAAACATGAATCGACGCCCTGTAGTCAACCTACTCAAAACGTCGAGGTTTTCAGTCTATTAGAGTCATTGTAATGACTTTAATTACTTTCACAAGAAGGAAATTTCTTATGAAACATTTCTTCATACATGGTGAACCGTTTATAAACATCTCTAACTCGACATGTATCCACACCCTGCAAAGTCCTTCCTTCGGGGAACATTTTATACGAGAATGTTATACGTCTAAAAAAAACTACTGTACTTCGAAATGGATTGTTTTCATCACAACCCAGCTTGTTTGATTTGACTGTACATTGTACAAGACGAATTCGATAAGACGGATGTTTTCGGCGCTATCAGGTACATCTACCGGTGATATCGAAGCATTACCACATTCGTGTAAAGATTCGCATTTCAGTAAAATGAGATGACTGATGATCGATTAACGATATTATGACACAATTTAAATCAAAAATCGAATAACAAAAGATCAAAAGAAAGCGTGTGCCGAAAAATATGAAGCAAGGAGTTGGAATGGTTAAAGAAACAATGATATTTCGATTCGCGTGCCGTCGCTATAGCGACAAAAAAGGGCATTGGTCGGTGGTTTGTTCTAGTTCACAGACGTAAAGTGTCCCCACGTGTCCGATTGAGATAATAAATATGACAGATAGACCCAATAGCTGATGAGTTATGGCCCGTTCGGAAACAGATAAGGGAAGTGGGTATATCCTAGACGTTCACCGGATCACGAGATGCAACATTGAAACCAGTCAAGTTATGACAGGTAAATCAATTAACGCCACACCTGTGGTTTGAGTATACCGTGTCGACGTAGTCACGGTAAACACGCATCAGGTTGTTTTGTTTTTGTCGCTCGTAAATTAAAAAGGCACAGCATTGATTTTGAGTGTATAATAAGATCATTATGATATCACTCACAACCATAGCCCAACATTGCAGACGTTTAAAGCCATTGGCTAACATTTACCACAGTTAAAAAAAATGTGAGCTACATAATCCTCCATGCTCCAAGTGTCTTTGAAAAGGTCTAAAGATAAAGACCTGAAAAATTGTATTTCAAATGTTTATTTAGTGCTTCAAAAAAGTGAAAATTGTAAGTTGACCGGATTTACCTGCCCATTTCCTCCCATAGACTTACTGTGTGTGGATCTAGGCTATTTTTTACTCGTCCCGAGTACTAATTGTTTATTCATTCAAATCTTGCCACTGGCAGCATAAATTTCCGAACTTTTGTATTCTGTGTTTACTTGTTCATTCAAACACTACTATGTAGCTCAGATAGCAAAGTTTGACAATTTTTTAATTTGAAGCACCACAATGTTAGCCTATTACTTTAATGTCATCTTTGCCTCACGAGTTGTTGATTCAAAATACTTTACTTTACGTCTTGTTATTAAATTTATCGGCTTAAAAACATGTCGTGTTTGTATGCCTCTGTGTATTTTCTTGAAACTTTTTGTAAATCATTTTAAAACCTTAAAACTCTAAAACCATTTTTATCTATTGCACAAAATATTATTCTTCAAAAAGTGTTATGCTCGTTAATTTAAAGACATAAACCAGTATAAAAATGTTTAAAATGGACCGTACTTTATCCAAACACTTTCTTTAAACTGAAATGTAATTGCAGTTATTGTTCTAAGATTCACAAACATGGAAGTCGCATCTCTTCATTCCGTGCTGGCCTCGCCTGACCTAGTTTCGTTCGTGTTACTAACAACTACTGACGACGGGAATGCGAAGCGCTTCGAGAGGAAGTCAGTCTCGTTCAACATAATGGCTTTACAATAAATTTACTCACGTAATGGGATGTACCGCGAATTACATGTGCTGCAAGAAAATGCAGACTTCAGATGCTGTAAACAAATATTCGTTTCTGTCTTGATGTCGCCATGAGAACAAACGAAAACACAAGGAAAAATGATATATCAAGGTCTTTATATCATTTATCGTTTTTCGTCGTGATCATCGGTTGACGCATAATTTAATTTGTAAACTAGTAGGCCTACACACACACACACACACACACACACACACACACACACACACACACACACACACACACACACACACACACACACACACACACACACACACACACACACACACACACACACACACACACACACACACACACACACACACACACACACACACACACACACACACACACA
>JZLH01S0615693.1:90676-100681 GCA_001188425.1 Eucidaris tribuloides
AAGAAGAAGGAAGAAGAGAAAGAAGAAATTTATAGTTTATAGATGAAGGAAAAATATGTAGAGGAGGAGGAAGAAGAAGAAAAGGAGAAAAGGATGAAGAAGAGGAAAGGAAGAGGATAAAAACATGAGGAGAAAGAAGAAGTGGAAGAGGAGGGCAAGGAGGAGGAGGAGAGTACAAAGAAGAAAAGGAAGAGTGGGAGGAGGACGGATAGGAGGAGTGGGGGAGGAGGAGGAGGGGAGGAGGAGAGGAGGAGGAGGAGAGGAGGAGGAGGAGGGAGGAGGAACCACCAATACCAGCTTGATCTAGTAATAATGCCAAATTTAGGTCTTTGACTAACCAGGTCTGTGGATAAAAAAAAACAATTGTTCAACCAAATACAAAAACAAATCCCAAGCCATTTATCATGCTTATCCATTGAGTTCATAGAAAAAACCCACAACCCAATAATTCCAGTACATATGAAATTCTTTATCCCAAGGGTAATAATCACATTAAATGAGGCAGAACACCACATCGATTAGAATGTGCGGTGAAATTTGATGAAGTATGCAGGTATAAACTGTTGACATGGTAGAGTATTATAGATTTAGACCAATGTTGAAAGTTTTCTGTCGGCTTAGTCAAGGCAATCTGTTTTACCTCTCAGTTACTGATTAAGATCAGATTGCAAATACTTCTGTCGGGGCAATCCATTATCACACATTTTTTTTAATGCTTAAATATCTATATGTCACATATGACAAAAGAAAATACAATGTCAAATGTAAATGTTATTGCAATGCACAAAAAAGATATTGACTGCATGGAGGAAATTCCAGTTTCGTTTTTAATTTTTGTACCATTTTTTTTTCCATGAATGAAAATGGGTCATTTAATCTTTTTGGTAGCTGCATAGCTATGTAATAAGCTTTAAAAAAATAGAGGCTTGCATAAGTTGTGAAAAAAAAATTGAATGCCCCCTGGACAATGGAATAAAATTCAAGATCATGTAATGGCTTATAGTAAGTCTGCTCACATTCAACAATATCCTGTTCCAATAATTTTCACTACATAGTGCTACGTGTACCTCTATTTTTGTGCTAGGGCTAAATTGACATTTGATTGACTTTGTGAGCCTTATCAATAATAGAAATCATCAAAATAATCAGAAAAAGTTATTATGGATGAATTATGATGCACAGAGGATAGGGAGGATGATGTGTTTAAATGTTGTTGCACTCGAGAAAAAAATTATACAGAAGTGCTGACATAAGTGTAGATGCACAAGGAATTAAATCATTAACACACCACCGCCCACCATCACCATGACAAACAAAAAAATCTACTCATACTCCAATACTTATATTAATATTGCCAAACAGTAACTTTTTTTCTCTTCAACTTAATAAGTATTAAATCAATGAACTTTTTTCTCTTAAACTTGATAAGTATCAATGAACTTTTTTGCATTTGGTCTGACTTGGTACTTTATAATACTTCAAATGTAAAGACTGAAGAGATAAGAAAGTGCACTCGTAATGTTACTGTATGTGTATCAGACCCCCTGTCACATAGGCCCAATATTTAATAACATTAAGTACTTCTACAACATGTATCTGATCATATCAATACCAACGGATGACATGTTTGGATTAGGTTATAAGTGCTTTCAGATCTACAGTATTTTAAATTACAAAAACAAACTATTCTGGGTGCCTGTCTATTAATGGTAAGAGAAGAAGAAAAAAATAATAATCCCACTACACAAGTAAATTCAGATGTGATGTATCATGATCATTCCGGCTGCAGCCAGCCACCCGCTTCAAGAAAGGATTTCTGGTAATCTCATTTTTCCCCACCCGCCTCTTAAAGACCATTTTAAGCATTTGACCCACGTTAACCCTCTGTTAACCCCCATATCAACCAGATCCCTATATTACAATCGGGCACCCAGATACGGGTATTGTAGGTAAGAGGACCAACAAAGTAGGGACCGGACGATGGTGTCGAAAGGGAGAAAACAATTTCATATCAGGCAGCATTACTAACAAGACCAGCATGTGAAGATGTGTATAGCAGCAGGGCTGTCACTTCAGTCATGAACGCCCCCCCAACACACACACACACAATTTTTGTCTACAAACAGTCCAAATCCAAAACAGTGCCAAAGTTTGCAATATGAGGACCATTCTGTTCTTCCTTTCTTTTCTTTTCTTTTTTGTTTTGCCTGTATGAGAAGTTTTCTGAAAATTTGTCAGCAAATCTAATAATCCAAAGACCATATTTTTATTCTTTTTCTTTCTATGTCAGATTTTAGATACTCAATCCTGTTGGCAAATTTGTGAATACTATTTTCAAATGATCAAAGCTTGAGGCTTTTACTTTTATTTTGGGAGGGGGTGGTTCAGATATTGCTTAGTAAATTTGTCACAAAATTTGGTCCTACATCTGCTCTCAATGTGAAACAGCGTGTTTCTATAGAAAAATAGTGGAAAATGGTGTATCTTTTCCGGAATCAAAAAACCGTATCGCCTTTAAACCAACCTGTCCACAGAGCGAATAATCCGATTAGCTCCCATTCCCTGTCGCAAATACCGCGTCAATCGGAAATCGGGAAATTCAACCTATGACCTCGCAATGCATTGTGGCCTATGAACTGGTCCAAAATATGCAGTTACAGGCATGTATTTTCACACACACCGGTGACCCCTACTTCTGCCAGACCTGATACGCTCTTCGCTGTGTGTTTCTACACAAAAGTTAAACGGATTAACACGGCAATAACCACCTCTGGAAGGTGGTTATATGATAAACCGTATTTGGTCAGATACGGTTTATCAATAAACCGTATCGCGTCTGTTTCTACGGGAAAGTTTTCCGGAATTCTGGATACTGAAGCGGGTAATACCGTTTAACGATTTCTGTAGAAACACGCCGTATGTTTTCTGGATGCCCATATGTACCAGTATTGAGTATCAAGCTGTAGTGCAGTATCTGTTTTGACCATCGAAAACAGAATACGTAATTGCTCCACCATGCTTCTGAAGTTCTCCAAATACATTTTTATCATAAATGGAAATCTCATTAACTTGAAAATAAGACAGGATGTTACAATTATACTGATCCAAATTCTTTCAAAAAATAAGTTCAGTGGACAGATGTTTACAGTTATATTTGAATCTTCTAATATAATGCTCTTTTTGCAGCTCTTCACTTAATCTGGAAGTTTTGCATTCAATCACAGTTTTGGCATTGTCCAAACTTAATCGGTCTTCTGAAAGCAAAAAATGTACCTATAACATATACTTCTCGCCCAGTAATAGGTCTGATAGAAACTAAAACCAAAAAGGTTTAAGGTATTGGCTTAACATTTACCATGACAGTTAAAAAAAATCTGAGTACATTGATTCCCATGCTACATTGTCTTTTGATCAAGGTCTAAAAATGATGCCCTGGAAAAAAATTGTATTTTCAAAATGATTATTTAGTGCTTAAAAAAGTGAAAATCGTAAGTCGATCGGATTCACCTGCCCATTTTCTCCCATAGACTTACTGTGTGTACACCTAGGCTATTTAAACTCGCCCCGAGTTTTAATTGTTTATTGATGCATAACTGGCCATTGGCAGTGTAACTTTCCAAACTTTTTTTATTCTAGGGTGTTTATTTGTCCATATGAACACTACTATGTAATTCAGATATCAAAATTTGACAATTTTTTAAATTGAAGCTCCACAATGTTAGCCTATCACTTTAAGGAAAACTGGAGATTGAGAAACCTCAGGAGGAACAACAGAAAAGGTGCATGTATCTCATATAATATTTCATGAGGAAACAATGTGGTATTCTGTACTGGTCTGCAGCTACCCTTGATCTTTGACCTATCAAATTCCTTGGATGCTTGCTACATGCAAATATTTGTTGAAATTGTATACACAATAAAGAAACAGTATCCTACAAAGTTAAGAAATAGCTGTAGGAACAACTATGCGATTGAACTTACCCATTTTCTCTTCTTTGGGCTCTTCTTTAGGTCTGTAATACAAAACACAAAAATAGAAACAAATACGGTTACAAATTTGACATAAATAATTGAAAACACAGATGCTATTACAAACACTTAATTAAAATGTGTGACAATGTTTGCGGCAGTATCTAGAGGAATGCGACAAGATAAGGTGAATGCTATTTACAATTACAAGCTGTCTTCAAATCAGATAAATTGACATAAATTTGTGTATAACATTCATCTTTAAATCATTTAGAATGGTATTCAGTTCAACCATTCAAATATTATTAGACAGATCATAATCCAGTACATTTTAAACCTTGAATTGAATTGACACACAATTCACATACTGTGACGAGTTATTATTTTCAAAAAAGTACTACAAATATTCAGCATTATTCAGAAATTAATGGAAAAACACACACATTTTATGTCTTATAAACTTTACTTGTATAAAATTCATTTCCAAACATTTAAGGTGGTAATATTAATTACATCAAATACTTTTGTATTCAAAATACCAACTGAAACTAATGTCTTCTGTAACAAAATATTTGACATAAATTTGACAAACTGTCACAAATTGTCACAAACTTTACATAATTTTTTTTTTTTTTACACCATGGAGGAAATACATGTTTTTTTTTCTACATATTTGGGATGTTTTCAGAGTTGACAGAATGTCAGTATTTTTAAGTATGTTTCTAAAATTATGTTTCTACTGAAACAACCATATTCTAGAATTTATAAATCAGCGATACAATACCATTTATACTAATTTCATCTCTAACTCTGTTTTGAAAAATAATCAAGTTATAGTGATTTCACTGTTTTTACTTTCCCTTTCCACTGGTTTTTGATATGAAAACATTGATGAAACAGGACTGAACACAAGTACAGAATGAGCACCTAAAACTCAAGGTTACAGGACAAAGGGATCCACTCCCCACACTCGCTACAAAGAGTCAGGAACAAACACTGAATCAGGAATATTCACTCAATATCACAGAGAGTACTTAGCACCAGATATATGACTGTTTGTTTTTAGCCACAAGGTCATGTAGTCCCAAGATCTGGTTAATGATTAACCCAATGTCAACTCGACTGGGGGACCATGGTGTCCCAGTGTGTGTTACAAACATTCCCCAGTAATGATATCACTTGCCTCCATGTAAAGCTACACTCATAGTGAAGCTACTGCATAGGCATAACCAGGACCTCTATTCAGGGGGAGGGGCCCACAAAATCTGGTGCTTTTTACTTGGAATAATCAGTAGTATTTTATGACATCAGGCTAGTTATGAATTATTTTCTTTAATTAATTGGAGTACTGAAATATGTGTAGAGGCATGAGCCCCCCCCCTCCAATCTCCCCTCTACACCCCTGGTACTGTGCAGGGGAGGAGGATGTATGCCTTTTAGATTATGTTGAGTCATTGACTGTACTTACATACCAAGCTGTCAAACCTGTTGATTTTTTTTTGATTAGTAAAAACATTCTAGGATGGAATGATGATTAACTATTCATTTTTCCTATTCTATCATACGAAATGCAAACAACTAAAAATTTCATACAGTATTTCGTGGAAAGGGGAATGGCACGACTGTGAGAAGTCAAAAATTTGAACATATTTAGACAACACAAGCCTTGGACAGTGTACTTGTTTCTACAGTAGTTTTATCCCAAAGTAAGGACTTCTTCCAATCCTGCTATTTGCCTATAACATACATAGAGTTACTGTAAAAAATAATAATTCTTCTAGAAAGATACAGTAGAAATAGCGTTTCTCTGCAGCACAGAATTAATTATTGAATAGTGTGGAACAAATTTATTCTTCAAGAAGTTGATATTTGTGTTGAAAATAAATGTAGAAATAGACGATTATACCATAAAATTCAATTAAAACTACATAGTAACACTGCTGAGCAAAGGATGTCCTTTTGAATGCACATCACATAGATAAGATTAATTGATATCACTTTAAAATATTCTTATCAGCATTGTAACTACTGATCAAATGTGACTTGTTACATAAGACATTTGAGATCTAAATGAGTATTAGGTCAAGGATGGACAGATTTTTTAAACTGGAAACATTGTTATACTAAGATGCCTTTAATTTATGTTTCTTGTTCAATTACAATACTTAAATTTGAAAATATCCACATACGTATCAGAAGACTATATCCCAGCAGCGTAGTGTTGACGATTAATCCATAAAGTATTTTAATCTCGGTGACATAACATGACGAAATCCTAAAGAATAATATCATTGACCTTGTGTGAAATGACAGCATCAAGTGCATGCCAAAAATAAACACCAGTCCCTTGATTCCACACAGGTGCTTGTCATTTTTGTCCTTAACTTCAGGAAGTTTTACAAATACCCAAACTTCATTTCACCAAACAACTTCATTAGTTATTCTACTGTTTTTCACTTTTTCTTTTTTTACTTTCACAGACATGCTACAACTTTCCTCTCTTTTAGAGACGTGCAACCACGTGACAACATTATCAACACAATATACTGATTAACATTGAGGTAGACAATAGAGTAAATAAAGCCCCTAATTTTTTGTTCTACAAATGTCAAATTCGGCTTTTCTTCATTTTATAAATGTCAAATCCCGTTTCTCTTTGTGTTTTGATTTTGCAATTTTTCGACTTAATTTTTTTGTCAAGCTTACTATAAAGCCCATGGGGGTTTTGATTCGGGTTTGGGGACATACTGACAGGTAAAACATGATTTTTTGTTGGCGTTATTAGGCATCTTTTTGGTAAGTCAGTTTAGTCTTATTATTTTTTAATTTTATTTGGCGGGAATTTTTAGGCATGATTTCTTTTTCTCATTTTTGTTAAAAATGCTGTGTTCTGCTTATACCCCAAATTCTCCGATCTCTGTGAAAAATCTGAAAAAAAAAACAACTTTAGGGCTTACGATAGAGTATTAGAATATCATGAATTGTCTAATGGCTTGTGTTATACACATACATTTGTCAAAGATGACTTAAGATATTCAGCTGAATCTACATGTAGCTAATGATCCAGAGCGATGCAGTAATCATATATACTGTACATTCCACCGGAAACATTTATTAACACATGATTGCATTAGGTACCATCCCCCACGAACATTAAAGCAGGGAGGTCATCTCCATGATTAAAAGCATACACATGAAATTAACATGCAGATTGAATAAAGAAATTGTAAATTCAGAGTAGACACATGATCGGTTACCAGTAGTCTTGGATGGACATTTGTCAATTTTTGATCTTAATTTAGGAAGGTAAAGGATAATTAATGGGATGAAGACAGTTTTCACATGTCAGAATAAGGGGATTACTTTAAGTTGTGAAAGTTGATATACTTCGGTGTCATAGCCATGTCAAAGCCAACCCAACAAAGTTGGACAAACAGACAGACTTATCAAAATGATCACGTTCACGGACACATGGAGATAGGTACAAATTTTCAGTAGTTGAAAATTATTTTTTTAAACTTTTTGTAGTATCTATTTAAATGTTTTTATCAAGGGATTCCATGGCTCAAAACATTTTAAATTCATATTTCTAGAAATTTGAGATGTTGGTCTTTGGTGAAAATTCTGCACATGCACCATATTTTGTACACAATATTTTTTTCTTCTAATAATCATTTTATCCTACAGCATACTTCACTATTTTGTTTCATGCTTCCCCCTTCTCACAAAGACACAAAATTAAACCCAACATGTACACCTGTACTGCACTTGTGGATACTGATGACATTTGTCATGGAGTAACATGTAACTACGAAATCAGACTATGACTTATTGACTTTGTTTCAGTTTTTTGAGTCAGTCACACAGGGATGCACAAACAAGTTATGGTTACTAAAATTCATTGTTATAAATAAATTATATTTTTCAAAATTCCCATCCATCTGCAATTTGTCTTCTTGTCAGTGTTGTAGAAAAAAAAAAGTTATTTCTGGTTGATCACAAATGCCCAAAATTAATATCTGACATACATTATGGCAACTGACCCATTAAACTGTCAAAGCTTTCAACCTCAACATCTCTTTTAGATTTTTAAGTTCAAAAGTATTAACCCCAATAATTTGTTCAGCTTGGATTGTGCAAGGGAATGCGAACTGCACAAGCCATTAAGGGAGTACTAAGGCCTTGTGTCAATAATAGCACTGCAATTTACCACCGCACAAAATAGCTTCAAATAAGATTTTCAAAAATTCAGATCATTAAGCATGGAGGGGATAAAGGAGCCAAACCCTTTCATGAACTACGCAGGGAGGTATTGCATTTCTCCCAAATGGAAGTAAATATTTAAATGTATATTTTGGCATTTCAACAAAAAATACAGTCTAACAGATTAAGAGGAAACTTGAGAGAAACATGTACTCTAAAGGAAACAGCAAATAATTTTTTTTTAACCCCAACCAACGTCCGATTTAACAATTCCACCCAGGTTATGCACAAAGAGTTACAGGAACAATATATAAGGGGTACAAAACTTACGTTGTACTCTATTTTACATCACATTCTAACATTCGGAAGCAAGTCTAGTGAGTTACACTGACGATTTACGAATGCTCAGTGGCAAAATCTGATTTGGGTAAAGTGGAATGCACAGAGGATAGGATTTATGGTAAGGTACTTATATCTCCCCCACCATAATAAATTCACACTTAACATCACTCAAGCTGGTGAAATGGTTTCAGGGGTTAACCAAACTTGAACCCGGCCCATAAATCGCTGGGTAAGGAGGATAAATGGTGCACAGATGTTGTAAAACTTCTCTGATGTTTCCAATCTACTTCTTGATGTTTTACAGAGACATACACTGTACGTATATTTTTGCTCGATTTTGATCGAGAAGGTATCATAAAAACAGGTCTGGTTGACTTGTTATCTTAATCATCACCTGTAAAATTTGATTGAGCCCATCTTGACGTGGGATTAAAATTTAACTTGACTTCCACAGTTTGCTGTCAAATTCAGACTGCGCTTCATCGTGCCATTATGGAACCGATTAATGTACTGGTCATGTGTTTTATCTTTTGATATTGAAACTTTCTTTGCTTAATTCATAGGCGTACGCAGGATTTTTCCAAGGGGGGTGTTTTTCCGCGGCCAAATCCTAGGTTTCACAACCCCCCTTCGGCTAAAGGGGGGTGTTTGAACACCCCCCCCCCTGCGTACGCGTATGACTGGTGTACATGCTCAATACATTTTTCTATATTTGATTGAATTCAAAAGGACGCTCTACAGTACAATTAACTGCAAATAGCAACTTTTGCGCTATCTTCATCTTCTATTACACAATTGTCACTTTAAACATCAAGAAGCAATATTAAATCAAATAAAACACTAAACTTGGTTTACATATTGTGAATTCTAATGAGGTAGAAGCAGATATCACCATGCATATTACCATACAGCTAAATGATGACACCCTTCCCCAACAACATTTTCATACAAAGATGCAGAACTGGTGAAATGTTAACATTTTATTACAAGCTTTTAATCTGTATTTTATTTCTTTGGTGTGTGTTTGTGTAATAGTGTGTGTATGAGTGTGTAATTAGACTGATGATTGCAACTGTTATTCATACTTTATTCAATGCAAATCTGGTAAAGGTTACTAGAATATAGTTTCATCAGAATGAATACTTTAATATTGTCTTAACTCAATACCATAAACTTAGTTTACTTTCATTGTATACAGGTAATAAATGTAGGTATATGGATACAGTATAGTGTAGACAGTTGTAATGATCCCCTATTGACCTCGATAATTCAATCTCTTTACTCCCCAGGAAATATAGCACAATCTCCCATAATAATCATCTCAATCATTTGCAGCAATAAATTGGCAAATTCCAAGTCAAACATGGAAGTTGAGAGTCAGAGGCACTGTCATCATCTTGTCTGGTCAAAACAGGAGATAACGGGACTACAGCGCTGATTATGGCAACGAGGCGTCTCGTTAATTAGGTCACAGAATTACCCTGTAGTGAC
>JZLH01S0615699.1:0-10445 GCA_001188425.1 Eucidaris tribuloides
GTTGAGTATCTTGCGCGAATACATCAAATATGAAATACATGAATGTTTACTCCACCCCCGCTAATACGGGCCATGATATCCGTGTCTAAACGTTAAAAGCGATCTTATCTTGACATGTTTCATCGATTTGCGGTAGATTCGCATAGGCACATGTATTATTTATTTGAAACGTATGGTTCGAATCAGCCTCTCTAGCAATTCCCTCGTATTGTTGATTTTGCTTTTTATGTTGCCTTTCCTTCTCCTTTTTTGTTTTGTTTTCAGTGTCTTTATCATGCTTTCATTTATGATGTCCTATGTTTCTCTCATTTATATCGGTAAACGACATGGTAGTTTCTTACATCTTTGTTTCAGATGTGGGCAGTAGTTGCAATTTTATTTGCAAATAGGTCTATTTTTTTCCCATTCATCTCATTATATTTGTTTTTGTTCCCTGAGACCTTTTTTCTGTAATTTCTCTTCTTTACATGTATTTTTTTATGTATATCTATTGCAACCCTTACCATCGTTATTTCAATTTGTCTAACTGTATAAATGGATACTTTATCATCTGTTGGTATGTGACCATTTTTGTTCGATGTGATGAGTCTAAAAAATCCTTTTCCCTTCACTTATAATATTTGTGTAATATAGAGTTACGGTAGTTGCTCTTATCGGCCATTTTCGGATATTCTATCAGGTATTTTTTTCTTCACTCACTCTGCATCATTCTTCCTCATCTTTACACTCTGTGTCGACAGCGACAAGCTGTCGACCGTAGGCTTACTTTTATCGATTTCAATCTGCAATAGGATGCAAAGTAACAATAATTGGATTTAAAAAGGGACGTTTCCAAAGGTGTTCGGAGTTCAGATGAGTGAATAGGTCTTTTTGAGAAAACTTCACAAGCGTGGCAGTAGGCCCACGTTACATTTGTAAGATTCGCCGTTATATTCCTCAGACATTGCTGATACATAGAGATGCTTTTGAATTGCCTTGAATAAACCGGACCTGGTGTTACGTACAATTGTAACCATGGGGAACGAAGATCATCTTTCACTACATGCTTTAGTTGCTCGCTAGCGCTGTGCATTGAACTTGGCAACCTGAAATAATATAAATGCAATGTCCTCACATCTTTACTTTCACTGGCGTTTGCAAGGCAATGGCAAATTCTAGTGGTTTTGTTTCTTTCCTGTTTTTACTTGCCGGGGGAGACGTCTTTTTCTATCATAGTTTCACTTGGTTTACACCGCGGTAGAGGAAGCAAATGGGTATCAAAATGACACCCCCTCCCAATACGCAACGAATATATTGCGCGCTTTGGGAACACAAATTCATCTGAGTCTTACATATTCATCATTTGTACTTGACTTTAATTTTGTTTTATTCTTTCGATTCCGCCGTAAACATGTAATTTGTTTTTATATCTTATAGTAAGAAGATCGAGTCTAAACCATTCATCTTGATTTCTTTTTCTTCTATTTATATTCCCCTTTTCATTTTCCTACCTGGTGTTTTATGGCTTCATTTCGTTTATATATAGATTATATTTTATCTTACATCTTTCCAGTTGTGCAAGTTTTGTCTTTATTGCGCCGTTTGGTTATTTTAGAAAATCCAATTTTTGCACATAGGAGATTCTTAGCTTACCTGTCCGAAGGCAGTCCTTCAAATCCCATTATCTTCCCTTCATTTCAGTTCTACACCTAATCCGATTTTTTTTTTTTTATCCTTTTCTCGTGTGATTCGTTGACAAATGTTTCATGAAGTGACTAATGATGATTACAGTTACAGTTGTTTCTTTATAGTACCAAAATGGTCACACCGTGCCTATTCTGTGTATTTCTCAATTCTTGTCAGTAAAAGTCACGTTTTTTCAATTTCAGAAATTTTGTTTTATTATGACTTACTAATGCGAATTTATGGAGAGAAATAATGCCGGTTCGGGTGCCAATATCACTTGTCATAGATTTGTTCTGTATTTATTCACGTTTATTCTGTATTTTTTATTTCTTCTGTTGCATCAATTGTGCATGATTTAAGTTGTTATAAAGAAATTCCGTGACTATATTTATCAGTATATGTATATCTTGCATAAATCACATGATCGTTTGGTTGTAAGCAGTTTGTTATTTAATAGATTAGGCTTAAGTGTTTGTCCATTATGATGTTTAAAAATACGTTCACAGAGATGCACTGTTATCTTCATTTATTTTATGTTTTTTGTCTTTTCGATTGGTGTCTCAATTTCAGTTTTTCTCGTTCGTTTCTTTTCTTTTCTTCTTCTTTTCTATCTTCTTCTTCTTCTTACTTCTCTCCTACCTCCTCCTCCTCCTCCTGTTCCTTCTTTCTTCTTCTCGTCTTCTTCTTTCTTCTGTCTTCTTCTATTTCTTCTTCTTGTTCTTCTTCTTTCTTTTCTTCTTCTTTTCTGCTTCTTCTTCTTCTTTTCTTCTTCTCTCTTCTTCTTTTCTTCTTATTCTTCTTTTCTCAGATTTTATTGTTTGCTTTTTACTTCTTGCTTTCTTTTCAACATTCACTGAAACTTATCTTTATGAATTGACAATTGATCACGCTTACCAGTAGGGCTCTATTACAAAATTAGTTTACATTTTGCGACCATAATTATAAAATATGTTTTTTGTTCACATTTTGTAATTGTGATAATTTTACTGTTGATAATTACATAATGCATTACTCATTTTATCGTGTCATTCGTTTTTGTGAAGTAGTGGCCATGAAGTAAGAAAAACTGTGATTAGAGGTTACTATGATTTGTAGGTAAATTATTTCTGATTAATTTGTGCTCTGTTTCAGTATCATAGGCTACTCAACATTTTTGCAGCCACATGTCACAGGGGAAGCGCCAGCAGTGTTCATTTGACAAATTACCGGACTCTCGTATACGAACGTTCTTGACCCCTTCCCCCCCCCCCCCCCCAGCGTCCAGATCGGAGATGGAAATTAGCAAATAGGCTAAATGAAAGGCAGTTTAATGTATTATAGAGAAATGGAAAGCCTCAGAAGATCTAATCCACGTTGTCGCAGTTATTGCCTTTGAATCGTCACAAAGCGCCGGGATATGGTACAGTAAACTACCTGCTTAGTTCTTTAAAACACGGGAAGGGAAGGACTGTTTGAGATGTAATATTGTCGTCCAGACCGACATGCACAAAGCATTCAAAGCTACGCAGTTTTAGTACGGACATGTACCTGTTCAAAATCAATTTAGTTTATAGTGACACTGATTATTCTCCGATGTTTCATGTTAACGAGGAAAGTACTGGCCAGAGTTTGTGATTCTTTGCATTGTGGCTGGTGTAGCTCAACAGATATCTTGCAGCTATCTTTTATCCGGTACAACTTGACATTTGCCGAAAAATCCGTGTTTGTGAAATATCAATGTCTTACGGTCTGTTTCCCGGAGAGAGTTCCTTATCCTATCGAAAAGCGCTCCACGACAGTCATTTGCAATGCAGATCCAAATTTCATTTCTTCACTAGTTGAGATTTGAGCCGCGTTCTGGCTAATGACGCTAAGCTCTACTAATGATCTCGGGTCTGGACATGATTTTAGATCGTCGGTAAAATCTCATTTATATTTGATAGATTGAAAAAAAAACGTAAAGTGTGTTCTTCTCTTCATAACTCTGAAAGTGATGTTTTTTTCCTTTTATACTAAATAGGGTCATCTTTGGTGGTTCCATATAGATTCTATTTTTCTTTTTGATGCTTATTGCTATTTCGTTTTCTCTTTCTTCGATTATTAATTTCGGTCAGTCATGCGGATATCTATGTCGCCAACAGGTGTCAAAGCAGGGTTTTGGTGTGACGGGTTATTCTGTGTCGCTCACAAGTTTGGAATATCTGCATTTTGATTGCGACTGATCAGTCAACGCAAATTATGAGCAATTCAGTGCTGTCTACCTCCTAATGTTACGAAGTACATACATGTGTAGTGTCTGTCTAAAGTAAGCCTGGTTTTGACTTCTCGAGTGCGTTATCAGTGTTATGTTTGTTGACACCTTGCGATTCAAATTATGGTTTGACCGCGGGCTTGATCGGTCTTCAAATTGCGCGCTGCATGAGAGGTTATGCCTATTCATTGGATACTATCCGGTATTGGCCTTTCACGCGCTATGATGGAGGAAACTCATGCTAGTTCATTAGGGCTTGTATTGTTTAAGTTCGGTACCGGAAACATTGTGTGTGATTGGTCCCGTTACGGGTAAACGGGACTGGTATAGGGGGGCCAACCCTCCGTAAGCAACCGGTGCTTGTGCGCTTCAGGTCTCAAATCAATGTCAAGGTATAGGACCGGTCTTAAAATCAGACTCGTCGCGAAGGTAAGTGTGCATTCAATCAAATACACAAACTATTAATGGTGGGAATGCCTAGTATTGCGGGGGGGGGGGGGGTACTCGCTATAAGGTAAACGGTGAAGACCAGGTGGCCGTTAATAGGTGACTTTTTCTGCCAAAATCCTTTAAAATGGGTCGGGGGTTTTTTTGGAATCCTTGTAACATGGTTCATGAATTTTGAATTTTACGTTTTACCCTAGGAGTATTTTCGCCTTTTCATGAAATTGTAAAAATGCAGCTTTTCTTTATAAAACCCTTATATATGTCAGTTTTATGAAAATGCCCTTAAAAAGGTGGCAGTTTTCGACTTCAGTGGCACACCCCCCGTCGGAGCCAATCTGGTATTTCCCGCCTGGGTGGATGAATACAGGTATTTCCAAGGAATTCGCCAACATTTCTTTGTACCTATGGAACATTTTTCTGTAAAGGTTGTTGCATAAATCAATAAATTTAAGTGGAATTGTTGGAAAGAGGTCGGAATTGGGGTTTGGCATCATTGTCAGCGGTTGTAGAGTTCGAAAATGGTTACTGTCCAACTTCTGGAAGAGTTTGTTATGCTCCGCCCCGTAAGGGAGCCGGAAGATTATTTTTCGGGTCTGTCCGCCACAATATACGTCCGTGTCGTACGTCCAGGCAACTGCGTCCGTACGTCGTAGTCGAAGCAGTCCGTCGTCCGTTACGTCCGTGGGTACGTGGCACACTTTCTTGGAACAAGATATGAAGTACGCTGAGGTTTTGATAGATATCTTGGTACCAGGGCTAGCACTAGGCAAGGAATGAATTGAGTTAGATTTTGGGACAAATCCGTCAAGGCGTCAAAGGTCAAAGGTCATATGAAACTTGTCTAAATGCCATTTTGCTCAAACTCGTGTTAGCGACGTTGACTCACTGCTTGATATATTCTCGGGGTGTTAGGTTTATGTTAAACAAAGACAATATTTTGGTAGCAGTCAAGGGGTCAAAGTCCATTCCAAGGGTCAAAGGTCAATGACTTTGGTCGCCAAAATTGTGTTTTTGGGCTATGGCTTCAGTTAAGGGGATCATGTTGGATGTAATTTGCGGTGGTTAATTAAACAAAGGACATATTTGGCCGAGTACAGGGACGGTCAGCAGGTCCAAGGTCAGAGTCAAAGTCAATGACTTTGTCCTAATTCCATTTTCTGCCTTAAGTTCACAGTAAGGCAGTTGTCACTGTTGTTTAATTTGCGTGGTTAGCGTTCAAACAAAAACATACTTATTTAGTAGAGTCACAGGGAGTCAGCAGGTCACGGGTCAAAGGTCAATGACTTATGTCCTAAAGTCCATTTTCTGCTTATAAGTTAGTAAGGTGTGTCACTTGTGGTTGTAATTTGGTGGTTAGGTTCAAACAAAAGGACAATTTTGAGTTGGTAGATCCACAGGGGGTCATACAAGGTCAAGGTCAGTGTCAAAGGTCAATGAATTTTGTCCCAAAATGCTGTTATTCTCGCTATAAATCAGTCAGATGCTCACTTTTGATGTAATTGCGCGGTTAGGTTCAACCAAAAACCATAATTTTGGCGCGGTAGAGTCACAGGAGTCAAGGGTCCAGGGACAAGGCGTCAAGGTCAATGAATTTGTGTCAAACTTCTTCAGTTACATGTAGGTAGGTAAATTGTTGAATATATTAGGTTGTTATCTCCTACATAGGGCGGGCGATGGTGGGAGGCATACCATTGACGCGCGCAGTCAAACATTTCGGTAGTTTTTGTAGTTTTTTTAAATTTTGTTAAATATTTTAGTGATATGTTGTGTCACAAAGTGGATATGGAATGAAAATTGCTCTTATGTCTCGGCATAGAATATGTATCGAGTTCCCTTAAGTAGAGATGGTTGGGGGGGTGGGGGTAATTTAATGAAGATATCATCCGAGGTCAACAGATATTTTATGCGAGGATTGATATGGCTGATTAGCAGTGGAATCGAGGTTTATTTGAGAAAAACTCTTGTTTTCATCCAGATTATATTTCCATTTATTTCTTTGGTCAGTATACGGCAATTGTTGAAAGAAAGTCCAACAGTGTAAGATACAACTGTAGTCGAAGGACATTTTGTATGCATGGATGTTTGCATCCATTGGGGGCAAGGAGGGTGAAATATTTGTGGAGGGTGCAAATTGTAGTTTTGTCCCCAATATTTTGACACTGAAAATTCTGAAAGTAATTAATGCCAATTCTGTTTAAAATTCAGTGGAAGCGCATTTACTTGAATTTTAGATGAAATACTATAGGGAACCCCGTATTACGAGCTCGCGTTTAAGTGTGGGTACCGCTTTTAACGGGTGATTGTCTCAGTCCCGTTTTCTTTACATGCTCTTCAATGGAAGAAGACATTTATAACGAGCTCGGTTATTGCGAGATTTCGACTATAGGTATTTTTCTCAACAATCACAAGAAACTATAAGAAGTTCAGCGGGTTAAACGATGAATGAAGTCGATTTCGAGATCTAGTTTTTTTATTCTTTGATGGGTATTAATGAATATCGCTTCCGTCATTTGTGCGACAGTAGGAAAGCAGTCAATTGTATAGGTTTAATGCCTAGTATTACATTGTTACTTGTGGTGTAATTATATGTAGTAACACGAGACGATTACGAGTACATCGGCCGGTCCCGAAACCTTGCTATACGGGGGGTTCCGTGTACTAACATGTGTAATAATCTTTCATTTTCCACCAATGCAGTTTTGCGTCAGAAATTATGACATTTTTGTCACCCCAATCTGAAAAATGGATCAACACTGCCGTTTGTATATTTTGTTCAGGTGACTCTCACTCAGACCAAGACTAGTTTGAAGGCTCAAACCCTTGTCCATGGTGCTACGCAAATCAGGGTCTGAAAAACCTGTGCTGCAGACTAGTACTTCCATAGGCCCTGTGTTATAGCTGTGGCACAAGCACTGACCAACAAGATTAGTCTTGGTTCAAGGTGCTATAGTATTTTAGTGCCAAAATTAAAGTCTGTGCCTGCAGACTAGACCAAGACTGAGGCCAAGTCCATCAAAAGCTGGCCTCGAGGCAGGCCTTGATTACAACTCTTTCAAATTAAACTTCTCAAAACAAGTTCTGCTACTTAACTTTTAGCATCAATACTTGATACTTCTCATGATATTATGATATAATACTTGAATTGGTATCGTTGAAAATCCCATTTAGTTTTCTCTACATTCTACAATACACTCCTACAATACACTCATACGTGAGTGTCACAGGTGTATTCTCGTATTCACTGGAGAATTTAACATGTTTTGAATTATGGTGTTCAGCAATACAGTGATGAAGATAATTGTAGGTTTTTTTTTTTTGCTTTTTATCATTTTTTTGTAGGGAGTGATGAAAAATGATTGTTTCTGCTATACTTACATGTATGGATGACTGAATATTTGCAAGAATTTAATGAAACTCAAACACAATGATAATTTTGCAATTACCCACTTACATTAAATTACAAAATTAAAATAATGGTTAATAATGGTTGGTTAATCGAGCCCCACCGTAGGGCTGAATAGCTCAGGTGGTAGAGCACTGGACTTGATATCCATAGGTCATTGGTTCAAATCCCGCTTCAGCCAAATTTTCTTTGCTGCCTTCGTTACTGATAAATTTGTTTCCCAGTCAATTTTCTTTCTATTTAATGCACAAAATTAAAATATGAAAATAACACAAAACACTTCATTAACCCATTGGAGACTAACTATGAGTTAACTCGTGTTGGGGTCTGGGGGTCTATGGAAAATGCGTGTTGTAGCGAAATCAAATGGTCTCCAACGGGTTAAAAACCATCGCAACATAATTTCAACACAGTCTACTCTGACACTGAACTGGTGATAATAACAATTCATTTTGCAGCTTTTAAGTTTTGACTTGGCCCCTTATCTAAATGTCTTGCACATTCCATGAATCCATAATCTTGGCAAATGAGTTTCCATTGTCAAGGAAAATAGACAGGTTTTTCAATGATACTAATATCAAGTACTATAAAGATATTGATGCTCAAAGTTGAGTTGCCAAACTTTTTTAAAGAAGTTTATGTTGTCATCTTAACTGATCCATGGATTTGATGGGTCAAAGTTTAATTGAAGTGACCACTGACCAGAAGTCAATGTTGAGCAACAGATTTTATCAAATTGAAAGCTATGAAAAAATGCAACATCATATCGTGCGTGAGTCAGTCATAAAACATAATTTGCCAGAAAAAGTCAACAGAAAATGAAACAACACAACACTACAGGCAACTCAGATCTGTGTGGTTGTATGAGTATTGATCTCATGATCATGCATGTTTCAAGCTACAAAATGAAATTATAGGCCTAAAACAAAGACACATGCAAATGTACAGTACATTACACACATGCACAAACACACACACACACATACGTGTAACTGCCGCCAAACGGGGACATTTAAAAACACACACACACATACACTCCGTATAACACATGCAATCGAGGACACACACTCCCATGTACAACATGCAAATCGGGGACGTTTTGTGTATGTGATCGCATGTCGTAAGTTGGGCATGAAAAAAGGGTGGCGGAATTACACTTTTCAAAAATTTCATGGTACAATTCATTGGTTTTCACAACCCCTTACCCAAATGTGTTGGTTCATACCTCATTTTAAGCCTAATTTAATATCTTACAGTGTTCTGTTTAAAAGCTACATCAGTGCACGTTGAGAAATGCCAGGGGTGGCGGAGCAGGTGGATGCGGAGCAGGTGGATGCGGGTAGTGGGCCAATTTTGTAGAAATTCTTTGTGCTTATGTCAAAAACTATTGGTTATTTTTACAAATCAAGTGTGGATATCATGCTATGGTGGTCTTAAAGTTCCAAAACAGTGACTTTGCAGTCAAATAATTTACCAGTATGACCATAAACAAACAACAGACGAATAAAGATAAACACAATTCTGAAAGTTTAAGAAAGTAAAAAAATTAAAATACTTTTAGGAATGAGAGGTGTT
This sequence comes from Eucidaris tribuloides, assembly GCA_001188425.1. Lineage (NCBI taxonomy): Eukaryota > Metazoa > Echinodermata > Echinoidea > Cidaroida > Cidaridae > Eucidaris > Eucidaris tribuloides. Next base: position 9,321 of record JZLH01S0615699.1, read on the forward strand.
TTCTTTTCCATTTCAATGAAATTCTTTTTAACTTGCAATATTTAAACAATTTTCTGATATGTATTTCTTGCCTTAAAAGTAACTTATACTTGACAATTGAACGAAAAGATTTGTTATAGTGTACACACACAAAATGTCAATGAACTTTAAGACATAATTAGCATGTGTGCTTAATTATGCACATTTAATTTGAATTGCTCAATTGAAACATTCAATGCCGTTGAGATTATATCCTCCAAATCTGATAATTTCCTGCTTAAATAAAAAAAAATATGATCATTTTTGTATTAAGGTCCAATTTGACAAAAACATGTTTGAAAATTGAGATTTACATAAAACCTGTGTATTAATTAATTTAGTAATTAAGCATTTTAACAAGAATTAAACACTTTTAAGAGAGTTGAAAAATGGTCTGTTAATTCGTAGAGCGGTGTCAATACCACACAACATATCAAAAAAATACATTTTTTGTCAATTTTGACCATTGTAATTGAAATTGGACCACATTGTGAACATGCGACCATGTGTATGATATTTCACCCGGTAACCGGGATGTTGGGGGTGCCACACAAAATTTTTGGGCCATTTTCTAAGGTCGCTTCTGGCGCCATCTGCGTTTGATTTCTGGCCATTTTAAGTGGGGACCGTCCCCCGTTTTTCGAACGTCCCCGATCTGAATCTGCTAGAGAGTGTCATACTTAACGTCCCCGGTTGAAGGCGATTTACAAAACACACACACACACACACACACACACACACACACACACACACACACACACACACACACACACACATACACACACACACACAGGCTCTCTCTCTCTCAAAACTGAACAAAATGACACAAGACATACAGATTTTTGTGCAGTGATCCCTTTTTAGTTTGAGCTGTCTCTAAAACATATGTCCTTGTACAGAACTTATGTGCATTTTACACACATTTACAAAATAAATTTGTTGTTTCTGTTTATTTTACAGGTCCGTTGGGAGATGATGTACAAATAATACAATCTTTCTACAGCTACTTGTACCAGGACCTGAATGCAATGAGTACAGCCAATGGCAAAGGCTGTGCAAATCAGGAAGTGAGTTTTGAAACATGCAGAGCGGCATGTCGAGGCTTTG
>JZLH01S0615699.1:25244-42882 GCA_001188425.1 Eucidaris tribuloides
TGTGTGTGTGTGTGTGTGTGTGTTGTGCATGTGTGTGTGTGTGTGTTGAGGGGAGGGGTGATAAATAAGGATACTGACATTTCTGAAATTAGTACAATTTCTACCTTTTAAATAAATTTTACTGATCTACTTTGAGGAAACGTCATAAAAAATGTTATTGAAATAAAAACATTGCTTGTATTTTGCTCTTATTCACTACACATTTACTTAGTATTCTGTATATATTTTGTAACTTTTATTAGTTGTTTTTCCTTCGTTTAATGAAAAGAAGCTTTTGGTTCAGGTCATCTCCATGACAAACCCTAGTAAAATCCAAACCTTCAGTTGTACATGACCTTAGTGTTCTGAGGTATGCATCCATGCCTGATTACTAGGAGCTTCACCGGCCACTTTGTGATTCTTTGTTACCTGTATGTGTTTCATTGAGATTATCATGAGTGTAAGCAATTATTTCCTCACATAGTCACATAGTTTACAAAAATCTAACTTTTATAACATTTTATTGGTCTCCTGAAGGTCAGTGCTGGTTTGGAGCCCTAGCTGCTGTAAGTTTGTAACATTAGAGAAGAAATGTGTTCTCCTTCTGTTTTTCTCAAGGTAAACATTCCAAATGTTAACCTGTTAACTTAAGATATTTTTTATCCTGAGAGAGACAAAAGTACCCTCCAGTTAGAGGAACAGAGAATACAGATTTGATCCATTAAATGCATGACCTTAAGTTGTTAAGTGTGCAGCTGGGCTACCATATTTCCCCTCATTCCCTCTATAAGAATTATTTGTAATTTTGTATGAAGGCTTTATTTTTTTGTTTGTCTTTATATCTTGTTTTCAGAGTGGTAGGGTCCAAGCAATAGATATTCTCAAGCAGCAGAGTAAGAATGAACCAGTGGTCCTTACGATACAGACTCCGAAAGCCATCAGGTCCGGCCGGCGCTTGTTACAACCAGGATCGAATTTGAACAGTAGGCCAAACTGTGAGATAAGGAAATTGTCCATGGAACTAAAGAATGCATCTGATAAGGACATTCTGATGGAGAGGTTGCCAGATTTACGGCTGGTCGTCATTGGCAGTGATGCTGAGAGTACAGCTCGACAATTGGTTGGCCCTGACGTGTGGGAAAGTGCATCAAATGCAGCCATTGCTAAGCATTGTGTGACTGTGATTGAGAAGAAATACGGTTCTTATAACTGGTTGCCAGGTGATGGCAACAATGTCATGGAGGCTGTCGTGAAGACCGAGAGGAAAAGACTGGCAGGACATAGGCAGTCCCCTCCGAAGACGGAAGTGCCTTCTACAGGTCTGGACTCTTTGTCTCAAATGACTGACCATGTGGTGCTTGATGTGGTGGCTTTGAAAGATTCCCCACTTGCCACATATTGTAGCCAGGTTACCATGACAACACATAGCATGTACATGATTCAGTTTGATGGAGATGCGTTTATTAGCCATCCTGAGACGTGCCTTGGAAATATTCAAGAGCAGTTGGACAAATCCGGACATATGCAGCGAGGTGATTCTCCATTTATCTGTTGTCGACCTGGCAGCAGATTTCCAGGCCCACTCTGCAAAGATGGAGGAGATTGGTTTATTACTACAAGAGAGATTTGCAGCTGTGTTTGCCCGACACCTTCAATACTATGGCAACTGTCCTTGTTTCATGCTCAATCTGATCGGTCAGTGTTGGAGTATCCACCGTCCAAAGATGCCACATGTAGAGCAGATTCTCAGGATGAGGAGGAGGCTTCTGTTGCCTTTCCTGTGGACGATTACTTCTCTCCGGTCTTGTTTCACAAGCAGTCTTCCGTCTCCACTCCACTCCACATCCTCATCATTACTCTCATCAATGACGTCATCTTCACACTGCTTCAGTGACTTTGCCAGAAACCTGCCTTGGTGTTCTGAAGGAGCACATCGCAACCAATGCTCTGGAGCAGCGATTTGTGCGGACTCGCTATCCCTGCAGGTTTCTGCAGCACAGAGACACGGTCTTGGGGATGAGGAGAGGAAGACAGAAGTGTGTGATGACATCAGCCATCAAACAACAATGTCAGCTGGAGGACAACTCTGATCTCATGATGCTCCTGCAATACCTTCATCGTCAAGGAATCATTCTCTCACCCGGTAAGTCTCTACACCGTGTCTCCAAAAAAAAAATGTGCAATAGAAAAGCGCGCTCTTTGGAAATTATAACATACTGTTGTGACATGATGGTCAACATCAAGGGCAAAGTCTCAGCTTTCAAATGCCGTTTGTTTTGTTCAGTTTGAGTGTTTTATTCCTGAGATATGTTTAGTTAAAAATGAAAGGGTAAAATCACAAAAAGCAGGAGTAAATGTATATTACTTTGAATGTTTGGCACAGTTTTCCTCTGAAAGAAAGATCTTTGATTTAAACTGTCTTAATGTGGCACATTTATTATTGGAACACTTTTCATTGTAACCTTGTGTGGTGTGGGATTCAAGGAAATTGAGAATTATAAAAAATTATATTGCAAACTTCATTTAAAAATATAACATTTCAATTATGTTGTTTACCAGTGCCTGTTCATTGTAATGATTGTATGATCTGTATGGCATAGCCTGGAATCCTGTCAGATGGATAGAGGGTTTGAGGACGTCAACAGGGGCTTAACTTACCATGCCATGTTGTATAGTGCATATCAATAGAAAACAAATGTTGGATGGGTGGCGGGGGGGGGGGATAAAATTTAGGACCAGAAGCCATATTTTGTATGTCAGCCCTTGTTTTACTTTCAGAACTATCTGATGGCCTTTCTGATGTGAGTTTTTGAATTGTTAATTTCACAGCCTTCATACCAAGCTCTGTACGTGCCGCCACAACAACGCATCACACATTTGTGGCACTCAATGCAGAGGACCTCATCCCAATCTGCCAACAACTACTTCATGTGCCAGATGCAAGTCAGCAAGACCCGGACCTGCGTCAGTCCTGGACCACATTGAAGACCAAAGGCTGGATGACGGCATCTCTCATGAAGAGCATCGTGGGTGAGGACTCTGATGCATCTTGTCTTAGCATTTGTCTGGAGCAGATGAACATGATTCATGCCAGCAGTGCAGCAATATCATGTGACCAGTCAGGTGATCAGTCAGGTGACCAACTAAATGCCAACAAACCTGCCACATTCCTTGTGCCATACCATCTTCCTGCGTCTCCTGGACCCGCCTCTGTGCATCAGCGATGCCAGAGCAACACTAACAAACTGTTTGTGGACTTTGGAGGACATTGCCCACACGGGCACTTTGTGAAAATCATGCTGCAACTTTGTGAGGTTGCCAATTTGATGAATGGTTCATACCTGGTACAGAGTCAAAATTCATGGATCTTCAATATGGATGGAAGCTACACTCTCTATGTTGATGGTGATTTGCCAAGATGCCTCATCAAATTCACAGTAAAGTGAGTATAATTGTAATTCTCTTCAAGACATGTAGGAACTTGACTGAAATGCAATTTTTTTAATCTGAATAGAAAGTTAAGGAATTAATCTCTGAAAGTATTGATTAAGAATTAGCAAATGTTGGAGGATCCAAGACATGACAAAGTTCCATTTGATATCCTCACTGGAATCAAACTTCGTCAATTAAATTGCACTGTTTACATTAAGCTATTCATACTTTTTGTAAGTGAATTGCACTTTGATTTCAATGAATGAAGGATATTTGCTGATTTTATTCTGAATTTAAAGTTGTAATAAATTTCAGATGCAACTCATTTGACATTTCATAATGGAGAAGACTTTGGGATCTCCAAATTAGCAGTGGGATCAAATTTAAGTACCCTGTGGTATATTTGTCTGTAGGAGACAGTAATCAAGAAATACATGTCTGACTAGTAGTAATACAGATGGTTTTGTCCCCATTACAGGGGTGGCTGGATACACATCACTGGTGTGACGATTTAGTGGAGCAAAATTGTGATGCAATTTTTACTGCAATTCTTTATAATCTTAACCATTTTATTTCCAATTTCTTAGATGCAAGGTGGGGTTTGCACTTCATAACGTGTTGAGTGATATCTATGCAGCAGTTCAACGAGTCTTGCCAAGTGGAGAGAAGTTTATTCTAGGACCACGATGTCCCCTTCAAAATGAATGCAAGGTAAGAAAGAATCTACAGCATGTCTCAAAAAAGTGCAAGTGAAAAGTGCCCTCTTTGGCAATTAGATAATACTGTTGTAACATGATGGTTATGTTAACATCAAGGGCAAAGCCTCAGCTTTCAAATGCTGTTTGTTCTGTTCAGTTTGCTTGTTTTAATCCTGAGATATGTTTATGTAACAACAAAAGGGTAAACTCACAAATGTGCCAGTTTTACTACAGTCAATAATATCAAGCCCTCTTCGCGTGAAGTGGCACAATTGTGATTTTACCCTTTTGTTGTTAAATAAATGTATTTCAAGATTAAAACAAGCAAATTTAACAGAACATACAGCATTTGAAAGCTAAGACTATGCCCTTGATGTTGACGTAAACACGTGTCACAGCAGTATTTTCTAACTGTCAAAGAGAGTGCTTTTCACTTGTACAATTTTTTATGAAACACACTGTAGAGTACTACTTGTGGCTGGATCCCTCTTAGCTACTTCGTCATCCACCACAGCGACTGTTACTATGGTGTGCTATATTTGTAGTATATTGGAAGGAGTACTTAGATGTATTAAACTTGAAAATAAAATATAAATATTGAGTTTTATATTGCTTTGATAAATCAAAGTTCTTACTTGTGATTATTTGCTAGTTTTGTACTATAACCCTTACAAACTTTTACCTTTTGTTGGTAAAGGGAGGCTAAAAAGTGTGAGTCCAAAAACAAACAAACAAACAAACAAACAAAGCCCATTTTCAATTCCAAATATCCCATCAGAAAATGATAGTATAATCATTTTGCTGTCATTTGGTAGATTGGTTATTCATATTTGGTCACAAGTAACTATTGAGCAATCAATTTTGTGTAGTTTGTGCTGTATGATATCAGTCAGACAATTTACAACAAATCAACCAGTCATGTATGCACACTACATACTTATAACCTGGTCGAAGCAATTTGGACATGTTTTACAAAATAGAATTGATGAGAAATCACCCTTAAATGAATATAACTGACCTATGAAACTTAAAGTGATAGGCTAACATTGTGGAGCTTCAATTTAAAAAAGTCAAACTTTGGTATCTGAGCTATATAGTAGTGTTTGAATGGACAAATAAACACCCTAGAATACAACAGTTAGGAAATTTATGCTGCTACTGGCAAGATATGAATGAATAAACAATTATAACTCCGGGTGAGTAAAAATAGCCAAGATCTACACACAGTAAGTCTATGGGAGGAAACGGGCAGGTGAATCCAGTCAACTTACGATTTTCACTTTTTTAAAGCACTAAATAATAATTTTGAAGTACAATTTTTACAGGGCTTCATTTTTAGACCTTATCAAAGACACTGGTAGCATTTGGAATCATGTAGCTCAGATTTTTTAACTGTGGTAAATGTTAGCCAATGGATTTAAAGATTGTGTCATTGATTTGCACGTCAAAAAACATCTAAATGAATGAAATCAGCTGTAATCATATCCAATGTGAAGATTAATATAAATAAACACCTCTCATAGAGACTTGGGGTAAAATATTGAGTTTTGGTGAAAATCTGGACGGTTAAACGTCATCCTTTTTCTAATTGCTCAGGAGCAAATGCAAAAAATCCGCGACGCCAAACGTGTACGTGCCGTTCCAAAATGGTCCGATCAGCCGTTAGCCAAAGGTCGCGCGGGGGATAGCCGTTAACCAATCAGAGGGCTGCGCTGGTCTTGCTACGGTGCACAGTAACCGCGATTCGCAATTTGAGCAAAATTGAAACTCGCGGAAACAACAACATTCTGGTAACATGTCGTTATTAGTTTTTCTCATAAAACAACAAATTCATGACGTATGGATCTCAAACTTTCAACACACCATTTGTAAGTACTAAACTACCGTTTGGTATTGATAATGAAGGGAAGTAATGGACTTGCACATCCCTGACACAATCTTTAAGTAATTATGCTCCCTGTACCGGATATCAATGTTATGATTTTTTTTCTTTTTTTTCAGTTTTGAGAAATTTTGGATTAAATGTATATTTTTGGGGTCTCACATTATATAGACCTATGTGCCAGTCAAGAAACTGTGGGGCCAGCTCATGCCTACCAGCATCGTGATAACACTGGTCAAATATATCCTGTGTCTCTGCTATGTCACCCAAAATGCATACAGTTTCTGTGCCAGTATATACAGCATGTCCCAGAAAAAATGTCCCTCTCATAGACCACAAAATAATTACTAAAATCAAGTTTTATACTGAATAAATTTTACATATTTAGAAGGCCTTCTTAACTTTGCAGTTCTTGTGAAACTTTCAAAGGTGTCGCTTAACTGGTTTTGAATACTCAGGCTCTTATGTAAAAGCAGTGCTTTTTATCCCATTCCAAGTTTGATAAAAAGAAGGGCACATCTCAGACATATCTTACGTTATTCCATGCTTCACGTGAATCATCTCAACAACTGTTCATTCACTTTTTTAAAATGAAAACTAATCAAAGATCTGTTCCACTAGTTGTATTTGCTTTCACAGAGTATGTTCCACTTATGGTTTGTCCTTCCATGTCCAGCTTGTAAACTTTTATTGTTCTCTTGTATGTCCTTCCACCTGATTTCCATTCAGGTTGATGCATTGATGTGGCATTGCAAACTTGGAGTGGGCTGAAAAGCATGTTGTTGCATAATAGACTGTGTATTCAAAACCAATCAAGCAAGACCAATGAAATTTTCACAAAAGTTAGAAAATAAAATGGGCTTTCAAAATCTGAACACTAAATATACAATAATACTTGAGTTTGGATTTAATTTAGCAGTGTATCAGAGGGACATTTTTTGGAGATAAGCTGTGTACACTATACGCCATATATTTCGCGTCCATATATTTTCGCGATCTTGCTTCCAGATGGAATTCACAAGTATGTATTTTCGCAGTTTCATTGTATTTACATTCACTTTGTACAGAAATATCAGGAAGTGAAAATTTTCGCGTTCCGTAAGTCGCAAAATTTGCGAAAATAAAACCACCGCAAATTATTCAGCCTATACAGTATCTGCTGAGAGTTCTTTCAGCAAAATTTTTAAGAAGATATTCGTTTGCATTGTTCTTCTGACATTCTAAAGTGTGATCGTGTTTGATTTTTCAGACTAAAGCCCTGAATTCCTCTGGTCCTCACATCATTGATGTAAATGGCAGCCATGTTGATGGTCCTATCTGGTGTGGTGATGAGGACATTAGGAGATACTCACCTGTCAAGCAGTGGATAATGCCATCAACCAGAGAGGTGAGACAAAATTCAGTCACTGGAGGTGCTTTCAACTGGTACTACTTTTCTACTTTTTCCTACTTTCTTGTGAAGATCCTAATTTTTCTATTTTCCCCAGAAAAATTCTTATTTTCATACTTTTTATCCAAAAAACCCCTTTGTGATAGGTTTAATATTTGTTTGGGGTGGAGTAGTCTTTACAGGTTGTTGGTGAGAGTACTATAACTACCATCATCACCTGTTTGTGAAGGAAAATTTGTTTCTTTGGATTTCTACTTTCTCGCCAATCTATTTTTTTATTATTTTTTTTGCATATTCAGCATGTTTCAATTTTTTTTTTTTTTTGGGGGGGGGGTACTTCTCCAAACACTACTTATAAATATCCTACTTCCTCCTACTTTGGTGGATTGAATCCTACATTTCTCCTGCTTTTTGAAAAATTTTGCTCCTAATTTTCTCCTACTTTTTCAACCAAGCACAGTTTAACGCCTGCTTGTAATTTTTTTTTAGAAAGTCAGCTTCAAATCTGAACATTATAACTGGTTTAATGCGTTTGCAGTGTAAAAGAGAAGTGACCTATAAATTCAACAGGTATTCTTAATGCAATTTCTCTTTCTTGAGTGGTTGTTACAGCCAGCACATTTGTGCAGTAAATGTCAGAAGTAATGCCAATAGAAACAAAACACAAACAACAACAATTGCTACTACTTACTACTAATAATTGTACTACTACTTCTTCTTCTACTACTCCTACTACTACTTCTACTACTTCTACTACTACTACTACTACTACTTCTGCTACTACTATTTATGATAATAAAAAGAATACCAATATTACTACCACCACCATTACTACTACTGCTATGTGTGTTACTATTGCTGTTATCTGTTGCTATTCCTGCTCCTTTTCCTTCTCTTGCTCTTAGTTCTCTTCCTCCTATAAGTCTTGTTATTTTACTGAATATCTTTAATGTTCTTATTATTTAGACTAAGTGGAATCACACCAGCACTGCTGGTACTATACTCTGCGGAGACGCACCTATAAGTGACCTGCCTCCTGATGTCATCCAAATGGTGTGTGATAAAATGAACAACCTCTCGCCAAGGGGTCGAGACTGGAGAGGCTTAGCACGTAAGTTGGATATGTATTTGACTGACCTTATGTTCAGAGACTGTCGTGTGTGACACATTTGGATTGGGTTTAAGTCCTTATTTGACACATTTTTTAAGAGAACTTCAGGTTCAAGTAAGGTTTCTTATTCAGTTTGCAGTTTTGCAAAATAGGTACTTTTTTGTCTTGTATAAAAGGCGTAAATGACTTGTTAGAAGTGTGAGATTGTATTGTGTTAGTAAGAAAGTTTAGAGGGATTAGCAACACCTAATCATATTGATCTGTGCTAATTGGCGAATGAAGCACGGCAAGAGGGAAAGGGGAAAAAATTGGTCGCTGATAATGTTACATGCCCAATCTTTCTCCAAAATACAGAAACATTTGGCCTTGAAAGAAGTAATTTATGCCAGTTATTTTGTCAACATTTTGAATGACCATTCAATTGGCACTTTACATTTCTAATAACTACGTGATTTCAAAATCATTGTGTTTGAAATTCAAAGACATTTGTTAGTTCTGGTTTCAACATTAATGTCCTAGCAACTTGCATTAATCAGCTTTCTTCTAATGTTTAAATTTGCTTATGAGCTCCCGTATTCTTATTTTATCATTGTTCACAATTATGTCCCACATCACTTGCATGGTGGGAAATCAAACTCCTTCACTGATACGACCACTTAAAGACAAACTTGTAAAGATATGTACAGAAAATAGAAGACATATTGAATGGAGAAAAGGATGTTTTGGGCTCTGTTGCCTAAAACTTTTGTATGTTACTTGAAAACAAAACAAAACCCTGATAGCTACTGAAGGGAAAATTTATGGTAATAGATAACTGTAAATTCCTGATATAATAACTGAGAAAAAAACGTGATTAAGGTTTTGTACAGTGGGGCACTAGTGATAATCCTCTATTTAAAACTTAGAAACTGTACATATCATTTTGCTATTAAAAATGGATGTTTTATGATATGTATTCTTGCCACAGCAACATATAGAGCGGTACATTTATACAAACCCACGGATCAATCTAAATTTCAAGTCGGATGTGCAGTCAATCTAATGGTGTGCTTTCAATTGCCCAAGCGACATTTGCTCCGATGACAATATCTCAGAGGACAAAGGGTTAGTGTTGTCATTGGGTTTCCAGTTCAGAATAGGGTTAGGGTTGCCATTGGGTTTCCAGTTCAGAATAGGGTTAGGGTTAAGGTTGCTATTGAGTTTCCAGTTCATAATAGGGTTAGGGTTTTCATTGGGTTCCCCATTCAGAATAGAGTTAGGGTTGCCATTGGGTTTCCAGTTCAAAATAGGTTTAGGGTTAGGGTTGCCATTGGGTTTCCAGTTCAAAATAGGGTTAGGGTTAGGGTTATCATTGGGGTTCTAGTTCAGGTTAGGGTTAGTGTATGAAATAATTGCCTGAGTGAATGTTGTACACCCAATCTAACACACTCCTGTACATTGCCTTTCAATGTTGTGCTTTCTAGACCAACTTGGGTATACATATGGAGACACCCAAGTATTTGCCACTGCCTCCACACTGGATTACAATCCTTGTAAGCATCTCCTGGATGACTGGGGTCAACAAGGGGGATCAACCCTGAGAGCACTCATGGATGCCTTCCATCATCCAGATCTCAACCGGGAGGATGTCATCTGCCAACTCACAGACAAGTGGAAGATCATGTAACTGTTTTTGGTCTGACTTTTATGGGCTGAATATGGTTTTATCATTTATGTACCTATGCGTAGTGCCAACAGGTCTAACATGGAAACAATGTTGAAGAACAGAGTCTTCACTTTTTTAAACTATGAATTCTGTTTTCTTCCATTTTCTCCAAGTTTTCTATCCTCAAAAGAAAAAAAAATGAAATCTCATTTTCTTCAATTCGTCTGTTGTTCATTTTATTCAGACTGAAACATTTTTTAGCATCACAAAGTCCATTTTTTTTACTTCAACGATTTAGACAAAGGAAACACTCTTATGAACATTCCTTAAATTTTTTTTCATTAATCAGTATTTTGGGGGGTTGAATCAATTCTGCAAATTTCCATGTTTCTTGTGTTTTATTGGAATGCTGAATGTGCATTACGAGTTTGGTCACTGCCCATTTTTTATATGAATACATGCGCACACATGACAACTTGTTGCTGGTTTGTTAAAAGGGTGCCAACAATTTGAAAGTGACATTTGACTATTTTTAGAAAAGACAAATTGTCGGAAGTAACTTGTGAAAGCTTTTTTGGGTATATGAGATTATATCAGAATGTATACAACTTCTATCTCTGTGTATGTATTTTGCTAAGCATGTTTCAATTGTTTGAGCATACACATTCTACCAAAAGTAGTACAGTTTTAGCAAGAAATGTTGTTTGACATACCTTGGGTATGTACTCATTCGTAAGTCATCACATGTGAATGAGCAATTTGCTCATACAGATAACTTCTGAAATACTATTGTTTGAAAGTAAATTTGTAAGCATGAGTAAGATAAGAGACCATTTATGTCTTATTTTTATATTAGCACTGTGCACAAAAACATAACTTTATGTGTCTTGATTTTTTTTTTCATATAAGTAATATGTGTTATAAATTCAAGAATTTATGGGCTTTAAATTCTCAAAAGTCATGTATTTTTTATGGTGGCAGGCAGTGGGATATCAGAATATCTCCTGGGCAGAAGGAGTTTTGAGTGAGATCTCACCAAAATATATGGGATGCTTGTATTTTATTCACAGCTCATTCTTGACTTACAGCCATCTACAATAATCAGTTACAAGGAGAGAAAAATCATTCTGAAATATCAACAAACATTTTTGGTTTCTCCAGTAAAACCCTCCTTTTACTTTCGCAAGCATTTTCAGGAAGCCATGGTATTTGCGTAATGATTTTACATGAACATCTTTGTAGAGTTTCTCAGGTAAGAGTACATATCTCCTTAACAACTTCCCATCGTCCAACGTCTACAGTCAATACAGAATATCTTTATGGGTCTAAATCTGGTCCCATTGATCCCAACAGCTGATGCAATTTTTAAACTACTGAATACCATTTTGGTCTTGGATCGTTTTCTTTCCTGTTCATCAGATCGCTGATCATCAGATCATCAGATAATTGTGCTTCTCATAAGGCTGTCAGTGTTAAGCAAGACTGTAAAGTGACTAACTACTGCTCGTGAATAACTACTACTCATAAGTACCCACAGCTCATGAGTAACTACTGCTCAGGGGGTAACCACTACTCATGAGTAACTAATGCTCGTGAGTAACTACTGCTCATGAGTAACTACTGCTCATGAGTAACTACTGTTCATGAGTAACTACTGCTCGTGAGTAACCATTACTCGTGAGTTACTACTACTCATAAGTACCCACAGCTTATGAGTACCCACTGCTATGAGCAACCATTGCTTATGAGCAACCATTGCTCATGAGCAACCATTGCTTGTGATTACTGCTCGTAAGTGAGTAACCACTGCTAGTAAGTAACTACTGCTCGTGAGTAACCACTGCTTATGAGCAACCATTGCTCGTGAGTAACTACTGCTCATGAGTAATTACTGCTTATGAGTAATTAGTGTTCATGAGTAACTACTGCTCATGAGTAACCACTGCTTATGAGTAACTGCTCATGAGTAACTGCTGTGCATGAGTAATTACTGCTTATGAGTAATTACTCTTCATGAGTAACTACTGCTCATGGACAACTACTGCTCATGAGCTGTATCTGCTTGTGAGAAACTTCTCACAAGATATTCTACCCCCAGAGTAATTTCATTATGAGCGATTTCTGCTTATGAACAATTTTCACTCATAAGGTCTTTCTGCTCATGAGCAACTTTTACTTGTGAGCAATTTCTATATTTGGGGGCCCTGTTTGTGTAAGATCCATGGTCATGAGCAACTTTTACTGGGGAGCTTGTGCTGGTCATGAGCTATTTTTGCTCATGTGATATATTGGCTTATGAGATGTTCTGTTATCCCACCACCACTCACCACCATTTGCATTGAAATAGGGTTTCTTTGTCTTTTTTTTTGGGGGGGGAGTGCTTTATTTCTTCAGAGTGTTCTGTTTGTTTACGTTTGGTGAGCCCTCACAAAAATTTATAGCTGGCATGTTGATCATTTATTTGCTGCTCACTCAGTTGGTTCCTAGCCTCACAGCACAGAATAAAATGGTCAATAATCACTGGTCATCATTCAATTACTCATGCTCTGCATTATGTTCTTAACTCAGATAAGTCAGTCAGTCTGTATATATATGAGGGGTAAAGCAGTTTTGTACCAATCAGTGTGTCCAGTGTTTATTCAAAATAATTACAATAGTAGACTATAACGGCAGCACTATCAATGACAATATAATCTCCTTACTGTGGAGGAGTAATATAATTGAGCGACTAAGACAAGATGAGAACTGAATACGGACTCCTACCAAGAAGGTTACTAGACTGACTACTGCTAAAGAACTGCAATTACTGTGTGTAGATGACTGGCACTTTCAAATTGTTTACATCCCCTTATTAATCACCCCTTCCCACCCCCACCCCACACAGCCACACCTGCGACAATGTGCATGCCACATGTGCATTGAAGGGTACATTCACAAGCACACCTTCCACGGGTCAAAGCCCTCCTCAGGCCAATTATGTCACATGTATTGCCCTCAAACTATCCCAGTTCATATCTAAAGTACTGTTTCCATGTAAATTTGGTTGCAAAGTAAGAATTCTTGTTTGACTTGAAAAACTTGTTTATATAGTTAACTCTGTATATGTCAAAGTTTCACGAGTCAAGTAATGGTGTATGTTTATGGACCAATCCTTTCCCCTAGTCTTTGTTTTATTTTGTTTTGAACCACTCATAGTCAAATTTTGCCTAAGTTGAAGCTACAATGTATTTCAATTGTCAGTCGCTTCAGATTTTAATACAACTCAATTACTCAATTGAAAATTACTTTAATTAAAGTATTTGGTGTTCCTTACAAAGTTTGTGAGTAAATACAACAATAGGCTGCTCATACTTGCCCATATTAGTTTTTTTTTACATTTTGCGCAATCATGTGCTTGAATATTCAGTATTAATGTTCCATTTCCTTGCCATGTCGTTGGTGCTAAATTTTTATGTTGAGAAGATTATTATATTATTCTGTTCAACAAATCCAAGATCTAGTGTGTGTTTTTGTCTCGCCTGGAACGTGTTCAGGAAGAGACCTATGAAACTCACTTTCTGTATGTAGTATGTCCCTCATTTTGGTTAAGTTTCGTTAAATGACTGTCAATTGAAAAGTGTTGCTTCACATTCAAAACCAAACTTGTAACAATGACCGTGGGTGGGACTAAGGGTAATTGGGGTCAAAGGTCATGGCAGGGGTCATCTGGGGTCATCTAGAGTCAATTGTCATAGGAATGTACTAGTTCTTAAGTAATTTGTTAATTTCGCTCATGTCCTTTTTGTGCATCAATTTTTGTTCAGCACTTGGTAAGAAATGATCCTTGGGTAATTACCACATGTGTTGATGAGGATGGTGAGGTCAAAGGTCATCTAGGGTCAAAGGTCAAGTGATAGAGGCCAATGCGTAACATGCTCTCATTTCTTTAGTTCCTCATACTTGTGTTCACACTTGGCTAGCAATGATCCTTTGGTAATACCACATGTGGCTGTTGATGAGGATGATGAGGTTCAAAATGTCATTAGGGGCAAAAGGTCAAATGATATGAGAATTATATTAAATCTTGCTCTCATTAACGTGTTTGTGGCATCAATTGTGTTCACTACTTGGTAAGCAAATGATCCTAGGTAATACCACAGTGTGTGTTGATGAGGATGAATAGGTCAAAGGTGCGTCAGGGTCAAAAGGTCAAATGATATGATCATGGTACCATGCTCTCATTTCTTTATTTCTCATCAAATTGTATTCACACTTTAGTAGCAAATGAGCCTTGGGGTGATACCGGCAATGTGTGTTGATGAGATGATAGGTCACAGGTCATCTAGGGTCAAAAGTTAAAATAATGTAATAATAATTTCTGCATCAATTTTGTTCAAACTGGGATCGAAACAATCAGTGGGAAAATACTCATGTTCTGGTTGATGAGGAGGAGAGGTCAAAGGTCATCTAGGGGTTCAAAAGGTCAATATTGGCATGTTTATTGATCAGCGAAATCAGGCCGAGACCGTGGTTTGTGAACCACCTTGTTATGATCAGTCTATTGCTTGAATTTTACAATATCTTTTTTATTTGAGTATATTCATCTATATTACTAAATAATACTTTTTATACTATTAATAATTTACACCCTCATTACTATTTGTGTATCTGATTGTTGCAGAATTACATCCAACTATTACAAAATTTTCAGTCAAAGTGGTGGTAGGGTGAAACTTTGGATAAGGAAGAACCCATTAGATTTTGGAAAAAAGAGGAGTTTAATTCCTGTAAATACATGTGTGTAGTACAAACAATTATTGGATTGAAAATTATATTTACACTAGGTGTGTTGTTACCAATATATATAATTGCATTGTACATGTATTTTGTAACTGTATATATTGTCATATTCTAGTGTACAAATGTGACATTGTGAAATAATGCGTTTTCTCTTTATGCACCTCACATGTAAAAAGAAAAACTGCTGGATTGAGCTAAGTTTTGGTAGAAAAAGTAAAAAATTGAGATATGACAGTATATAAAAACTTACTTTACATCACAAGAATGTTAGAGGTGGATAGAAAATAAAACAGTGAAGAATGTGAATCAATGTACTACAAATTGGCAAATGAAGTATGGCTGTGAGCATGAACATCCCTGAATGAAGTTAACAAAATATAAGTGAAGTGAAGCAAAGTAAATGTTTGTGTGTGTTTAAAGGCATCATATTACAATATTTCCACTTCTAAAAAAAGTGAGCTACATGATCCCCCATGCTACTAGTATCTTTGATAAGGTCTAAAAATGGAGCCCTGAAAAATTACAGTTTAGAATGATCATGAAGTGCTTTAAAAATGTAAAAATCCTTGTGAGACCATTCCAGTTCTCCCCTATAGACTGCTGTGTAGCAGAATTTCCATGTGCTGAGAATAATTCATGTGCTAATGTTTATCTGTACACATTTTACAAGTGACAGCATAACTGTCTGAACTTTCTTGTTCTAAGGTGTTTATGTGTCCATTCAAACCCTGTCAGATAATTATGTCAGAAAACAAAGTTTGACAATTTTTTAAAAGGGTCTTCCACAATGTTATATAGTGTCTTTAAACTTCACCCTCATTTAATTGCTGGTGTGCATGTTATGGCTGCTACGGCAAGGAAAAAGTGAATTCAGTCACTGTGACCCCCTAGTGTTTCTTCTCAACCTGATCATGCACAACAGCATCTATTTAGAGAGCAAATATAATGTAATGAAATAGCTTTCAACTTAACAACAATCATGCTGTAAACTACCGGGAAATACTCATTAGAGGATTAGCTCCTCATGTAGAAGCCTCTCAAAAACCAGGTATTTTCCTGTGATTTGATTATTTGATTAAAAGTAATGTATGATTTTATGATACTTGTAAAAATTTGAGTAGTTGATATAGCCATAAACTGCCCACGCTTGCCTATTTTATTATTTTCTGACCTTCTGTTCAATAAGGTGCTTTTGCAAGCGATATTAACAGATCTCGGTTTTATATGATCTACTCATGGTGCTGAGTCAGTATGTTTTAGAGATTTATGTTGTACAATAAATCCAGATAGATTTTATCTGAGTTAGTTGTGTGAAAAAAAATATTATTTTCTCTGTTTCATGACCATGATATGTATAACAAATTATGAGTCATTAATTTACATGCAGTGATTTGACTAATGCCAATTAAATTCTGTGTATATAAGTCACATACATGTATGTATAAGCAAATATTACATTGTATTTTAATATTACCAAGTCTAACAACAATGTACAGTACAAATTGGAGTATAATTTGAATACAAAAGGTCGATTTAGATGTGATTTAGATACTGTGATACAGTGCATTCCCTTACAGTTATGACCTTGTCCAACAATCATGCACATTCCCTCATCTAGGTGATGGTAACCCATCAATCCATGTGAAATCAGACAAGTGCATTGCACTTTTGTCCTCAAATTGGCTCGGATGACAAGTTACTCCCCTTGTCCACACCCTGGTATATGTGTTCCCTCGTTTGTATTCTGTCAGTGTAAGCCCTTTCCATAACCCATGGGAAAGTCGTCCATGCCTGAATACTGACAGATGGATGCAACTGTTAAACTCATCTAGAGCATGGGTGGCGCCACAAGGGAGAGACGGTGGGGTGGCCACCCCACCCCCCTCCAAATTGCATTTAAAGTAATGAAATTTATGGGGATTTTATAGTTAAAAAAAAAAAAATTGGCCCCCCTAAGATTTTCACTAAACAAATTTTTGGCTTCTTATTTGGCCCCGAAAATTTTCCCAATGTATTTCCCCCCCCCCCCCCACCCACTAAGATTTCACCCTGGTGGCGCCTCTGATCTAGGGCCAAATATTGGAAAGCAGATGTGTTGTCTACTCATGCCATACATGATGTTGGACGAGGGAGCAATTGTAGATGTATGGTTTTGTGTTGAAAAGGTTGCAGGGCTGCAATTGTTGGTGGGGGGGGGGGGGTACCTGTCTCTCTTGTGCTAACTAGGGACCCACTCATTTCACCCAAAGTGAATGCCAGGGCCCAAGATGGTGGGCAACAAGCACCCCCTTTTTTTTTAGGGTTACTTTATTCAACGTTTGAGTAGCTGTATTATTTTTTGGCAAATATCAATATACATGTACTGTATTAATTAATGTACAAAACTCATTTAATAAATAATCATATATTTGATTGACAGCATGCTACAGTTGAATAATGCCACCAATGGACTTTAGTACTCTACTTGCAAACACAACTTTTATTCAAACTTAAACATCTCTTGTCTTGAAGCAGACATAGGGAAATATTACACCCGGTTTTACTGTGTGTGATATACATTAACATTACAACATTATGTTGCTGGAACAGTCACCAAGCATTCACGAATACAAAAGGAGAAATAAATTACACTTTGTTACCTGGTCAGAACAAGTTGTCTGCTATAAAATGCCTTTTATTACAAAACCAAGTACAGTTCTCTACAAATATCTTTGCCAACAAG
>JZLH01S0615700.1:2144-13379 GCA_001188425.1 Eucidaris tribuloides
ATATACCTGCCCATATAAAACAAAAAAGTAATTTTGGTAATAACTTTATTTCCTCGTTCAAATACTAAACCAGAATATAAATTGATTTATCTCGTGTGAGAAGGTAATCTGTGAAGGCTTGGGTATATAAGTATTACACTACAGTATTGAAGCAGTATAAAATAGCAGATGTATACTGACCTACATTGGTAAAAGGAAGCAAGTGACAAATTACTCAAATTTGAGTTATTTGTGTAATTTGAACAGCCGTAGCATGATATATACCTCCTGGCAATATTTGGATAAGAAAAATACTAATACTATTGAAAGGTATTTAAGTCAAAGCACTGTGATATTACATTGATGCCTATGTAAGTGACAGACACAAATCGCTTATGAGAAATAATGCTTTTTCACTTGCTTCATTTTGCTAAATTAGGGCATAATATAAATCTTATTCTCATATAAAGATTCGTATCATTGATTGGTTAAAACTTATAATGTGACACGGTGATAATCATTGCCTCAAGGGTTTAGGTGTGCTATCACTTGACCTAAGGTCAAATGATAGGCACCCCAAAACCCTGTGATAGAAAGCGTAAACCCTCGATACGGGACATATTTGCCCGCGCACACACGTACGTACGCACGTACGTGTATGCACCAAAGATGATACAGCGCCGCGTAGCAGCGCGGCGTTTTAGGATCTTTGGTATGCACGGCGTTAGCGCGAGCGCGACACGATAGCACAGCTGTGTAATGCAGCTGCGAGCGCGTGCATTGATTTCAACTGTGGCAAGATCTAGACTCTAGTGACTTACCAACTGATCCCAACTTATCTGACCAAGATACGGAATAGGCCAACTGATGAAGAGGATTTAGAACAGTTACTGAAGAAAGCAGATAGCAAAAATACAGGGAGATCAAGTAGGCCTACACGGTCTTGTCTTTGAGGATTACTTCTTCAACATGCAACATTGGCGGCATCGCTAGGCTAGTACGACTACGTTATTCGCAATCGCACGATACGTACATAATACACGCGATGACTTCGGTTATCGCACAGCTGTACATGCTGTGTATGCGCAGCGCATGTTGATTTCAACATGATTGTGAGTGATTTAATAATTTAATTCGTTTCATACCACACGTAACTGTTAGACTGAGACTTACAGTTAGACTTATTAATGAATCATTTAAGAGGACGACGTATATAAAACAAATATTGACTGCTCTGTAATCGGGTGGTGGTTCCAATTATTGCTCCCTCGGTGCTGTTCATACCGACCCTTCTATCACCCCCTCGGCTTCGCCTCGTGGGTGATAGAAGTTCTGGTATGAACAGCACTTTGGGAGTGATAATTTCCACCACCATCCTCACGAGCAGTCAATATTTGTATACTATTTTCACCCCAAATTATCTACATGCCTCCAGTGAATCGCCATGAGGGAACCTGGGTCACGTTCGCTCTCTTTCAGGTTGATGCATTTTTGTAATATAAAGCAAAAGCAATTTCTCTTTATTTTCATTCTGCGGAAGAATCTTGGGAGAACTAATACTGCCATTGTTGTCTTATGACAAAGTTTACGCCTATATACAATGCATCTCATTTTTTTTAATCGTTTTATGTTTATTTTTCACGCATGTGCGCTAATACCTGTTTTAAAAATGCTACCATATTGTACACTATGATTTATATAACGAAGAGGTGTTTGGGATACTCAACATCCCCTTATGCAAAAGGGGATGTTTAAGCTATTCAATCACACCCCTTTTGATATAGATTATTACATATAGGTGTAATGCAAAAATGGATAAAGAAAACACCCCAAATATTAACCCGTTGGAGACGATTTCATATCAATATGAGACGCATCCTACATATAGACGTCTGAGATAGCACGTATTTAGTAAAACTATAAAACACCAATTTTTTGATTTTGCACAGATTTCCAAGAAAATACCGGCCTTAAATAACATTGGAAATTTCTGTAGTTAGAAGAGGCACTCCTAAATAGAGGCGTTGAAATTGAAATTGACTTGTGCAATTCATAAAATGCATGCATTGTGCAACTCTTGATTTTGTAGGACAAGTAATTGTACGTAAAAAAATATATTCATTTGTTTTTATTGTGCCAAATGGTGTTTTTTTCACTTTTGGTCTCAAATGAAATATCAAATATCCCAAAGTCGCACAGGCTCTACTGTAAGAGCAAGTATAATTTCAATCAATCGACATTTTGATAATAACAATATATTCTTATAGTTCTAAGATATATCTACCTATGGACATCTACCCCCTTTACGTCTTCCCTGGATATTACTCCCGGACAATTACCCCTCAAGGACAATTACCCCTTATTACCACCGGGATAATTACCCCTGGACAATTACCCCACGAAAATCATCCCCAAATAATAATAATAATAATAATAATGATATTTCAGTTCAAACATAACAATATAACAAATTACAAATCAAAAATGTTTTCGTAACTACAAACATGGGATACAGAAAGAATTTCACTAAAAAGAAAACATATTGATTTCTTACGTAAATAAAAAGAAATGCAGAGACCGCCACCATAAGCTTGAAGCTGGATAATGATGGAGGCCTCGAAAACATATGTACACAAAAAAAAGAAAGAGAAAGGAAAGGAAGACATAAGTTCTGACTGTAAAGAAGAAATAGAATGATTAGTGCATTTATGAATGTGGTGCAGTTGTGCGAGCTGTGTGTCGCAAGTGATTGATAGAGTGTGTGTAATAATATAATAATAATATATAGGGGATAATAGAATATAATTAATGAATAATACATAATCGTCATAACCATCCATCATCATCATCATCATATATAGTCATCATTCAATTATTATTATATATTATTATTATATTATTGATTAATTATTATTTTATTATTGATTATTATTATTACTCATTATCATTATTATTATTATCATTACTATTATGATTATTATTATCATCTTCATCATCATCATCATCATTATTATTATTAATTGAAGTGGAAGAATAACATACATGTATCGTTTGTCCACGATAGCAGGGGGCCACCCGGCACCATGACAAAAAAAAAAAAAACGGTTAGGCTACTTAATTTATGTGGTGCTTTAATTCAAAGAAAAATGCAAACCTGAATTATTTACACCACATATTGTTATTCTGAAGAGAAACGATACATTGTTCTTTAAACCGGACTGGTCTATAGCTTTTTCTACGTAAAATTCGCCTGAGATGGCTGTTGTATTTGTGGCGCATAAAGTACGTTGTCCACCATTACATCCTCATCAGTAACCACACGTGGTTCATTGTACAGGTCCTCAATAGAATGATAAATGTGAACAGATAATTCATTTCTATTGTTCCTCCTTCCACAACCTGAGTTATTTGGAATTACATTGTCCCCTCGTAATTGACGTTCATTTCCACGATTGTTTCCCGCTAATTCGATGCACGTTGGATCGTTCGGTTCCGCTGACAGATCATCCTGCTTGCGGCAGCGCCTCCTGCAAACCAGATTATTAATAATAATTATAACAGGATGGTAATCATACGTATACCGTATTATACAGTGCGTCCCAGAAAAAAGAAAACCGAGATTGATGAGGACAGTTTTACATCTTAATTAAAAATATGAAAACAATATTGTACATAGTTGAAAAGGATATTTTCTCTTCTTTAATTTGATACCAGTCACAGAAATTTCCACTCACGCATGACTGAGCAAAGACAATCAGAAGGGACACAGTCATAAAATAATTTGCACGCGCAAATTTGAAATTGAAATTGTCATCTTTGGATGTATTCAGAATATCTTCGATATTGAAGGACATCATTAAAAAGTGTATTATTTCTTCTTTCATATGATACCACATTTGTGAAAAATAAGCGATGCATCAGTGAGAAAAGACAATTTGAAAAGATGTTTGTTTTTTAAAATGTTCCAAAATGCATATTTGACCCTGCTTTCTGGATTTGGCAGCCAGTGACCAAGAAATCCACCTCGCGAACAAGTTTTCGGAGCCTATTGTTGTACCCAAACTAAGATATTGTGTGAAGTCAGCCTTGAGTGAACCTTTTGTTCGGCTCGCTTCCAATTGCTCAAAACAGGCATGCTTTAATTTTACTTGTTCTCCGGCATACGTTATTCATTTTTTTACGCATGAGGTGTCAGATAAAAGAAGAAATAATGAATGTTCATGTCATGCTTTTGCTTCTTAAAAATAATTACATTTGATACCCTGAAAATGCACTCAAAGATGGAATATGTGCATGCAAATGAAATTTCGGTAGCACCAAAATCCATTGTCTTAATTCAATCATGCGTAATCGATGAATAATAAGTTGTGTATCAAATGAAAGAAGAGAAACAGAGCTTTACAAACATACCTAATTCATTGAATAAATAGTTCATTATGATAGAATATTTTTGCCATGAAATCCGGTTTCCTTTTTTTCTGGGACACACTGTATATAGTAAGATTTTGAATTTATCACCTAGGTTGTTGCCTAAAAACACCAAATAAAAGAGCTACATTTCAACGCCCTTAGTAATAAGGGTATTACTCTTGATTTTACAAAAGTAATATTTTCGGTGTTATTACAAAACAATAAAGGCAGTGTATCTATCTTGGACAACAGTCTAGGAGTTAAATTTTACATCCGTGTCATAGGCTTAAATCAACTTCCACTTATGGAAACATTTTGAAAGCTAAATCAAAATAAACTGTGCAATGTAGGAAAGCGGTACATCTGAATAATACCTAGTGGTGTTCAGTCGCTTTCAACGTATCCCAGTTGTACGTACTTTGCTTCGAATTTAAGAGACCCAAAAATTGTCGGTCTAAAGCCTGCAGCTTATCAGCACCCTCTGAGATTATTGGTCAAATAATTGAAACTTTAATGTCAGTGATCAAAACGTATATATTCGACAAAAAGAGAAAAGTATTGTTTGTCCAGTACAATACAAGAGACAGGCACAAAGGCCGGACAAAAATGGTCTCGGGGTAGGCCTCAATTAAACTTCCGAATGGTAGTTGCCAAAGAAATGTTAGGATCAGGTTTTGGAAAAAAATCGTGATAATTATGGATTATTTGTAATATTTACACTAATCCAGGTCGCAACGTTGCTAAACAATGCAATGACTTCGAATCAAAATCAACTTCGAATCAAAATCATGTGATTTCTTGGTGCGAAGACTTACATCCGCTTTGATGATTCTCGGTAGAAGATGACTGTCAAGATGACGACGATTGCAAACACCAGGATACCGATGCCAATTTCAAACCGAAGAACTGTGCACAATGAAGAAAATCAAAAGTAAAACTAATCATTGACGGATTCAAGATAGGACTAAACGGACACAGCCCCACCCCTTGAAAATGAAGGAATAAGCTCGTAAATGATTTGTCGAGACGCGTCATTTTTGTGTTTGAAAACATTATTACCCTTCACCGTTTGCTCCCACACGCTGATCCCCCTCCCACGTTTCACATCGTTAATGTTTTCGGCACCATAATACACCAATGAGACTCCTACAACTATTCTCATGATAGATATTAACCCCCCCCCCCAACATCCACAAACAAGACAGTTGTTGAAAGAAAGAGGTGAAGCAGAGCATCCACGATTTTCCAAAGAGGGTGAGGTGGAGTAGAAATAAATTCTATGAAAATCAGGGAGTGGCCCTACCAAAACACACATACACACACACACACACACACACACACACACACACACACACACACACACACACACACACACACACACACACACACACACACACACACACACACACACACACACACACACACACACACACACACACACACACACACACACACACACACACACACACACACACACACACACACACACACACACACACACACACACACACATACACCCTACCACCACCACCAATGAAATTTCGTCACTGTACGTGTGATAAACAGTCATCACAGTGTCACATTGTGGAAATGAACCAAATCCACAAAGTGGTCACCACCTGCCAACAAAATCATAGGGTCGCCACCGTGATCACAGTGTCACACTGTGAAAAGAACCAAGTCCACACAGTGTCACACGGTGGCCACACTACCTTCACTGTGTTAACACACTGTTAACGATATTGTTGTTTCTTCCGACAGGAAAATTCGCTTTCATGTTGTGCGTGTTTGACATGAGTCCAAACATCTGGGAATGCTTGAATTAAATTCGTATGAGACTGTTTCGCTGACAGGCAAGAACATAAACCCCAACGTTAACTTTTAGATAAAATTAAAGGGAAATATACTAAAGTCATTATTACTTCTATGTTGACTTTCCATCATTTGTTTGGTTGTGGCAGAATCAGAGCTTTCAGTCTCATACTGGTTCATACTTCTTGTTGCTACAGTTGTAACGGAAGTATCAATTCCATCTAGAACATCTGAAATAGAAAAAAAAAGATTAAAACCATTGCACACTTTTGGCCAATCTGAGGAAAATTTCATCAGTAGTAAAGTATGAAGTTCACTGAAAGAGACCTGTCAAAAATGTGCTTATACATGTAAGTATCAAAAAGGTTTTCGCAATAAAAATATGGTAACTTTTAACACTCCCTGTTCTCTTGAAACTATGTATTGAAAGTATACCTGTTTTGAATGTCTTCGGAAATTTTGTTTTGATATAATCGAGATATTCCCCTATATATATTTTAAAGCGGGAATAACTTTCTGTTCTATATTAGTTTGACGTATTAAAAAACTAAAGATGAGTCAAAGCATATTTCAATAAAGTGTTAAAATAAATAATTATGTCAGATGATTTTTTTTCTTATGTATATCATAGATATACATATATATCGTAGATTGTTATAATTATCATTTTATTGGAAAATGTTCAAAGGCACCATTAGCACAGTAACTATCTATATTCCCCTTACTTTCTTTTCCCTGTTTTCTTATTTTCTTCTCAGCACATAGGGACATTTTCACTTGATGTGTTATGCGCTATATAAAAGCCGTGCATTATTATTATTATTATTATTATTATTATTATTATTATTATTATTATTATTATTATTATTATTATTATTATTATTATTATTATTATTATCATTATTATTATAAGTTTTAGAAACATATTGAAATTAGTCTCCAAGCAAAATTACAATTCGCTATGTACCTGTGGTGTCTTTTTGTTTAGTGCTGATGAAAGGTTCTGGAGAAAGACTAGCATCGAAACTGGTACTCGTCAACGAGAAGTGCTTTGTTGTCCTGGAGTGTGCTGGTATACAAATAATGCATAGTCTGAGTGCATTAGTGATAATGGAGTTCACATTAAATCAGTTTCAAACACATCACACGACTGCAGTCGAGTGGGTTTTGAACTCTTTTGTATAGAGCGAGTGAAGATTGTTTTCAATAACGCACTAATTAGGAACTGTGCATTATTTGTTTTATAAAATACAGAAGTACTAAAAAAATGTGGTGTAAAACTATCGAAGTACTATCATACATCACGTGCATTAGTGAAACAAAAACTAATTATAATAATACTTTTTAAAAATACACGGCTGTCAGCCAACCAGAAGGCTTGAATTCTTACAATGACGTTACAAACAACTTCATACATACACGTCACTGATTTGAATTGCCCTTTTGAAAAATTTCTAAAAGGTATTGTCGTCTGTATCATATCTCTCTCAACAACTTTAATGGACAATTAAGTGAAGCCTGGCTACTTAACTACTATCTATGTCTCGACATTTTCAGTGACATAAGGAAGTGCTCCTATAAAATAGCGACAACCACAGAAGTTGCTTAAATGCGAAATATTAGGCCTACTTCATTATAATTCAACTAGTATTTATACTTAATGTAGTCACGTTGTTTTAACAGAAGTGTTTGAATATTTCAATCACAACTCCGTCATATTTTTATTAGCCTTCTTTGCGTTGTATTATCAAATATAATTTGACAGATATGTACAACTGTTGAAATTGAAAAGAACACAAGGGGATGTTATAAAATAATATATTGACAGATTTTGAAGGTAAATAAAAATCTGGAACTAGGGTATTTTTTTAAATAAAACAATTATGTAAATAAAGATCTTGAGCACCCGCTTTCCACAGGAGGGATTTTCAGAATGGTTGATTTTTCCATGTTATTTAATCTGAAATTCTTCTGTACGCATTGGTGAACATGTGAACTCAATCTGCAAGAAATAGTTACCTTTAATATTTCAACCTTATAGTTTGAGGGTGTTCAGAGGCGTCGATTCGGGGGGGGGGGGGTGGGGCGATCGCCCCCAATGAAAAAATATGGAGGGGGCGAACTTATCGATTTGCCCCCCCCCCAATATTTGAAACCCTTTAAAATTTTAATAATGAAAATACAAATAACACTGAGTTTTCTTAAATCGTCCAAAATTTGAGGACAAAGGTGGTTTATTTCACGAAAACGTAAGTGTGTGAAGCAATTTTGGATTCATGAGATGACCAAAGTAAAAACTAAAATCCGTTTGAGCGCAATAACAATTATATATTCATTTTTTAAAAGTTCACAAAAATCATAAAAAAGTATCAAATTAAAGTTATTAAAAAAAAACACAAAAAACTTATAAAGTTTGATCTAATTCCACTTATCTTTATCTTAGAATTGTCTGTTACAAGTCTAATAACGCCTGTAACCACTACGTGACTCAACCACGGCCGCCACAACTCTGAATACCGTCATTTATATACACAGGTTTTAGAGTCGAGTCGGACGCTACAAAATGCTCAGCATTCCTGAAATACTTAGATTATGATTGTTTCACCTGGGGTGAGCAAATATTAATCCCAGATGTACCGTTTACCGAATCATGGCAACTTCTAAATATTTCTGCAATATATTCCATGATTATGAGCATGAGTTTATATGTTTTAAAAAGCACGGGAAAGCACTATAAAACTATGAAACATTCCCTAATAATACGATTAAGCATACAAAATTGTCAATTATTATTCGGCACGTTTCGCGCGCAAAAATTCTGTATTACAATTTGGTGCGCGGAGCGCGCCGAAAATTTTGGACATTTTTTCACTTTTGCCCCCCCCCCCCCCATTCGAAACATGGATCGACGCCCCTGAAGATGTTCTATCCACCTTTAGCCACGCATAGAAGAATGAACTGCCTTCTGTAGCAAAAAAATAAATACTCATCAATAATACGATGAGTATACATTCTCCGAATGACATTCAATATTCATGAAATTTAATTTCACATTCAACTCGTAGAAGACTGCGAAATAAATATCATCAAGATTTATCTGCATGACTTACCGTTTGATAGCTCAGAATAAATCACGATTACAGAAAATGCAAAGTAAGAAATATCAATATGATGTTATATTAAATCTTACCTGCAGATTTTACGGGAATCAATGATGCAACAAATCCAGACCTAACATCCGAAAAATCGGTGGTAAACAATATTTGTACCAATTGACAAGGAATGATAAAAGTTCGTTCTGATTCCGTCCCCAAAACCAGCCAGTCTTTCAGTGGGCTATTAACACACCCACAACGTAAATTATCACCTCCAGTTCCCCCCAGATTTAGTGCTGTGACTGATATATGTATTTTATACCCATCATGCACTTGAAAGAACCACAATTCGTATCCGTTGTTGCTGTAGTTCTTCGGGTATCCTGGGGAGGTAAT
This sequence comes from Eucidaris tribuloides, assembly GCA_001188425.1. Lineage (NCBI taxonomy): Eukaryota > Metazoa > Echinodermata > Echinoidea > Cidaroida > Cidaridae > Eucidaris > Eucidaris tribuloides. The sequence goes on from JZLH01S0615700.1 coordinate 11,837, forward strand.
ATCGTATGGAGCCATATTTTGCTCGGTGAGGGTGATAATCTTGTCTGCAATAGAAGAAAAGAATTGTATAATGTTGTTTCATCCTGACTTGATTCAAATTCGAGATAAATATGCATACGATATAGTAGATTAAACAACATCGTTTAATATAATAGCAGGTCACAGAAAGGGGCAACAACATAAGAAATAATTAGTTATAATTGGTTTTATTTTTTTACCGTAACTCTTAGTTGAATTGGAATTGAAAAGTGAATGTATTTTCTATTGGAGTATGGAAATTTAAAACGTTGTCTGTTACTATTATTATTATTATTATTATTATTATTATTATTATTATTATTATTATTATTATTATTATTATTATTATTATCAATAATAATTAATAATAATTATTATTATTATCATTATTATTATTACTATTATTATTGTTATTATTATCATTATTATTATTATTATTGCTTTGCCATCATTTCGGATGACGGGGACTAGAAAAGCGAAATTAATCACTGTTACCCTCAGGCATCCAGTCCCGGGTAGTTTTGCATATGGATATGTGACCACAACACCGGGTTTTCACCCTTCTCTTTTCGATGAAGTGCGAGGGGTTTTTTTACGTGCTGAGGTGTTTCTGTCTCAACACGGGACCTCCGTCCTTTACGTCCTATCCGAGGGACGGGGTAATGGGGATAAAGTGTCTTACCCAAGAACACAACCGCCATGGCCCGGTGTGGATTTGAACCTCGGACCTCTAGGTCGAGAAACCGAGTCTTATCCACTGAGCCATGACACCTCCCCTTTTGTTTTGATATTGGGGGATAACTTTGCTCTACTCTTACAAGCGCTGAAACCTCCATTTGAAAGTGACATTGTTTAGCACTGTTTAGTTCAACTGAAACAAAATGTCTCGTTTGAATTACAGTGCATGATAGTGCTTAAATCCGTTATGGAAAACACTGTGGGGACTATGTGAAAATGTCCCAATTTCACATAGTCCCCACAGAGTTACTCTGTGAATTTGGTACACTCACACTGTATCCACACTGTGTCGACATTGTGTCCACACTGTGTTTGTTCGATAAAGGAACACCCTACAATGTATAACCTATGAGAGTCATGGTGCCACTGCCCTCTATGCAGTATTTAAACATCCCACAGGAAAAAAAAAACATTCCTTGGACTCTTTCGTGTTATACAGCAATCTACATGTACAGTAGGGGGAAACGGATATTGCAAATATCGACACTTATTTAGGCCTGTATTTATTTTAATAGATTTAAGAGTCAATATTCAACATAATAAAAAAAATGCTTTTGGATATTTAAAGATTACAAGTGCATCCATGAGTACAAACATAGCGTATTATAAACGTTACAAATCTTATAGCGCCTACTATACATAAAAATCATAATCAAAACAAAATTTTGCATTCAAGGAGCAGGAGGAGGAGTGAAATAATGCAATTTCATGTAGCTTGTTGTAAATCTCAGTGCTTGTACCACACCGCATCCGCCAAGAAAAAAGAGCATATACTTCACAGCGCGCG